>CAMPDV010005828.1:0-21023 GCA_946699065.1 Loxodes magnus | reverse complement strand
CTAAAACTTAGAGATAAAAAGAAGTTATAAGTATTTAGAAAAGTGAGGAAGTAAAGTAAGAAAAGAAGAAAGAGATTCAGCTTTTGGAATTACTAAAACTTAGAGATAAAAAGAAGTTATAAGTATTTAGAAAAGTGAGGAAGTAAAGTAAGAAAAGAAGAAAGATATTCAGCTTTTGGAATTACTAAAACTTAGAGATAAAAAGAAGTTATAAGTATTTAGAAAAGTGAGGAAGTAAAGTAAGAAAAGAAGAAAGAGATTCAGCTTTTACAATTACTAAAACTTAGAGATAAAAAGAAGTTATAAGTATTTAGAAAAGTGAGGAAGTAAAGTAAGAAAAGAAGAAAGAGATTCAGCTTTTAGAATAACTAAAACTTAGAGATAAAAAGAAGTTATAAGTATTTAGAAAAGTGAGGAAGTAAAGTAAGAAAAGAAGAAAGAGATTCAGCTTTTAGAATAACTAAAACTTAGAGATAAAAAGAAGTTATAAGTATTTAGAAAAGTGAGGAAGTAAAGTAAGAAAAGAAGAAAGAGATTCAGCTTTTACAATTACTAAAACTTAGAGATAAAAAGAAGTTATAAGTATTTAGAAAAGTGAGGAAGTAAAGTAAGAAAAGAAGAAAGATATTCAGCTTTTAGAATAACTAAAACTTAGAGATAAAAAGAAGTTATAAGTATTTAGAAAAGTGAGGAAGTAAAGTAAGAAAAGAAGAAAGATATTCAGCTTTTAGAATAACTAAAACTTAGAGATAAAAAGAAGTTATAAGTATTTAGAAAAGTGAGGAAGTAAAGTAAGAAAAGAAGAAAGAGATTCAGCTTTTGGAATTACTAAAACTTAGAGATAAAAAGAAGTTATAAGTATTTAGAAAAGTGAGGAAGTAAAGTAAGAAAAGAAGAAAGAGATTCAGCTTTTACAATAACTAAAACTTAGAGATAAAAAGAAGTTATAAGTATTTAGAAAAGTGAGGAAGTAAAGTAAGAAAAGAAGAAAGAGATTCAGCTTTTACAATTACTAAAACTTAGAGATAAAAAGAAGTTATAAGTATTTAGAAAAGTGAGGAAGTAAAGTAAGAAAAGAAGAAAGATATTCAGCTTTTAGAATAACTAAAACTTAGAGATAAAAAGAAGTTATAAGTATTTAGAAAAGTGAGGAAGTAAAGTAAGAAAAGAAGAAAGAGATTCAGCTTTTGGAATAACTAAAACTTAGAGATAAAAAGAAGTTATAAGTATTTAGAAAAGTGAGGAAGTAAAGTAAGAAAAGAAGAAAGATATTCAGCTTTTAGAATAACTAAAACTTAGAGATAAAAAGAAGTTATAAGTATTTAGAAAAGTGAGGAAGTAAAGTAAGAAAAGAAGAAAGAGATTCAGCTTTTGGAATAACTAAAACTTAGAGATAAAAAGAAGTTATAAGTATTTAGAAAAGTGAGGAAGTAAAGTAAGAAAAGAAGAAAGAGATTCAGCTTTTACAATTACTAAAACTTAGAGATAAAAAGAAGTTATAAGTATTTAGAAAAGTGAGGAAGTAAAGTAAGAAAAGAAGAAAGAGATTCAGCTTTTACAATTACTAAAACTTAGAGATAAAAAGAAGTTATAAGTATTTAGAAAAGTGAGGAAGTAAAGTAAGAAAAGAAGAAAGAGATTCAGCTTTTGGAATAACTAAAACTTAGAGATAAAAAGAAGTTATAAGTATTTAGAAAAGTGAGGAAGTAAAGTAAGAAAAGAAGAAAGAGATTCAGCTTTTGGAATAACTAAAACTTAGAGATAAAAAGAAGTTATAAGTATTTAGAAAAGTGAGGAAGTAAAGTAAGAAAAGAAGAAAGAGATTCAGCTTTTACAATAACTAAAACTTAGAGATAAAAAGAAGTTATAAGTATTTAGAAAAGTGAGGAAGTAAAGTAAGAAAAGAAGAAAGAGATTCAGCTTTTGGAATTACTAAAACTTAGAGATAAAAAGAAGTTATAAGTATTTAGAAAAGTGAGGAAGTAAAGTAAGAAAAGAAGAAAGATATTCAGCTTTTGGAATTATTCAGCTTTTGGAATTACTAAAACTTAGAGATAAAAAGAAGTTATAAGTATTTAGAAAAGTGAGGAAGTAAAGTAAGAAAAGAAGAAAGAGATTCAGCTTTTACAATTACTAAAACTTAGAGATAAAAAGAAGTTATAAGTATTTAGAAAAGTGAGGAAGTAAAGTAAGAAAAGAAGAAAGAGATTCAGCTTTTGGAATTACTAAAACTTAGAGATAAAAAGAAGTTATAAGTATTTAGAAAAGTGAGGAAGTAAAGTAAGAAAAGAAGAAAGAGATTCAGCTTTTGAATAACTAAAACTTAGAGATAAAAAGAAGTTATAAGTATTTAGAAAAGTGAGGAAGTAAAGTAAGAAAAGAAGAAAGAGATTCAGCTTTTACAATTACTAAAACTTAGAGATAAAAAGAAGTTATAAGTATTTAGAAAAGTGAGGAAGTAAAGTAAGAAAAGAAGAAAGAGATTCAGCTTTTGGAATAACTAAAACTTAGAGATAAAAAGAAGTTATAAGTATTTAGAAAAGTGAGGAAGTAAAGTAAGAAAAGAAGAAAGAGATTCAGCTTTTACAATAACTAAAACTTAGAGATAAAAAGAAGTTATAAGTATTTAGAAAAGTGAGGAAGTAAAGTAAGAAAAGAAGAAAAAGATTCAGCTTTTAGAATTACTAAAACTTAGAGATAAAAAGAAGTTATAAGTATTTAGAAAAGTGAGGAAGTAAAGTAAGAAAAGAAGAAAGAGATTCAGCTTTTAGAATAACTAAAACTAATGATAAAAAGAAGTTATAAGTATTTAGAAAAGTGAGGAAGTAAAGTAAGAAAAGAAGAAAGAGATTCAGCTTTTAGAATAACTAAAACTTAGAGATAAAAAGAAGTTATAAGTATTTAGAAAAGTGAGGAAGTAAAGTAAGAAAAGAAGAAAGAGATTCAGCTTTTAGAATTACTAAAACTTAGAGATAAAAAGAAGTTATAAGTATTTAGAAAAGTGAGGAAGTAAAGTAAGAAAAGAAGAAAGAGATTCAGCTTTTAGAATAACTAAAACTAATGATAAAAAGAAGTTATAAGTATTTAGAAAAGTGAGGAAGTAAAGTAAGAAAAGAAGAAAGAGATTCAGCTTTTACAATTACTAAAACTTAGAGATAAAAAGAAGTTATAAGTATTTAGAAAAGTGAGGAAGTAAAGTAAGAAAAGAAGAAAGAGATTCAGCTTTTACAATAACTAAAACTTAGAGATAAAAAGAAGTTATAAGTATTTAGAAAAGTGAGGAAGTAAAGTAAGAAAAGAAGAAAGAGATTCAGCTTTTAGAATTACTAAAACTTAGAGATAAAAAGAAGTTATAAGTATTTAGAAAAGTGAGGAAGTAAAGTAAGAAAAGAAGAAAGAGATTCAGCTTTTGGAATTACTAAAACTTAGAGATAAAAAGAAGTTATAAGTATTTAGAAAAGTGAGGAAGTAAAGTAAGAAAAGAAGAAAGAGATTCAGCTTTTGGAATAACTAAAACTTAGAGATAAAAAGAAGTTATAAGTATTTAGAAAAGTGAGGAAGTAAAGTAAGAAAAGAAGAAAGAGATTCAGCTTTTACAATTACTAAAACTTAGAGATAAAAAGAAGTTATAAGTATTTAGAAAAGTGAGGAAGTAAAGTAAGAAAAGAAGAAAGATATTCAGCTTTTAGAATTACTAAAACTTAGAGATAAAAAGAAGTTATAAGTATTTAGAAAAGTGAGGAAGTAAAGTAAGAAAAGAAGAAAGAGATTCAGCTTTTGGAATAACTAAAACTTAGAGATAAAAAGAAGTTATAAGTATTTAGAAAAGTGAGGAAGTAAAGTAAGAAAAGAAGAAAGATATTCAGCTTTTAGAATAACTAAAACTTAGAGATAAAAAGAAGTTATAAGTATTTAGAAAAGTGAGGAAGTAAAGTAAGAAAAGAAGAAAGAGATTCAGCTTTTGGAATAACTAAAACTTAGAGATAAAAAGAAGTTATAAGTATTTAGAAAAGTGAGGAAGTAAAGTAAGAAAAGAAGAAAGAGATTCAGCTTTTGAATAACTAAAACTTAGAGATAAAAAGAAGTTATAAGTATTTAGAAAAGTGAGGAAGTAAAGTAAGAAAAGAAGAAAGAGATTCAGCTTTTGGAATTACTAAAACTTAGAGATAAAAAGAAGTTATAAGTATTTAGAAAAGTGAGGAAGTAAAGTAAGAAAAGAAGAAAGAGATTCAGCTTTTACAATAACTAAAACTTAGAGATAAAAAGAAGTTATAAGTATTTAGAAAAGTGAGGAAGTAAAGTAAGAAAAGAAGAAAGAGATTCAGCTTTTGGAATTACTAAAACTTAGAGATAAAAAGAAGTTATAAGTATTTAGAAAAGTGAGGAAGTAAAGTAAGAAAAGAAGAAAGATATTCAGCTTTTGGAATTACTAAAACTTAGAGATAAAAAGAAGTTATAAGTATTTAGAAAAGTGAGGAAGTAAAGTAAGAAAAGAAGAAAGAGATTCAGCTTTTACAATTACTAAAACTTAGAGATAAAAAGAAGTTATAAGTATTTAGAAAAGTGAGGAAGTAAAGTAAGAAAAGAAGAAAGAGATTCAGCTTTTACAATTACTAAAACTTAGAGATAAAAAGAAGTTATAAGTATTTAGAAAAGTGAGGAAGTAAAGTAAGAAAAGAAGAAAGAGATTCAGCTTTTGGAATTACTAAAACTTAGAGATAAAAAGAAGTTATAAGTATTTAGAAAAGTGAGGAAGTAAAGTAAGAAAAGAAGAAAGAGATTCAGCTTTTGGAATAACTAAAACTTAGAGATAAAAAGAAGTTATAAGTATTTAGAAAAGTGAGGAAGTAAAGTAAGAAAAGAAGAAAGATATTCAGCTTTTGGAATTACTAAAACTTAGAGATAAAAAGAAGTTATAAGTATTTAGAAAAGTGAGGAAGTAAAGTAAGAAAAGAAGAAAGAGATTCAGCTTTTACAATTACTAAAACTTAGAGATAAAAAGAAGTTATAAGTATTTAGAAAAGTGAGGAAGTAAAGTAAGAAAAGAAGAAAGAGATTCAGCTTTTACAATTACTAAAACTTAGAGATAAAAAGAAGTTATAAGTATTTAGAAAAGTGAGGAAGTAAAGTAAGAAAAGAAGAAAGAGATTCAGCTTTTGGAATTACTAAAACTTAGAGATAAAAAGAAGTTATAAGTATTTAGAAAAGTGAGGAAGTAAAGTAAGAAAAGAAGAAAGAGATTCAGCTTTTACAATTACTAAAACTTAGAGATAAAAAGAAGTTATAAGTATTTAGAAAAGTGAGGAAGTAAAGTAAGAAAAGAAGAAAGATATTCAGCTTTTGGAATTACTAAAACTTAGAGATAAAAAGAAGTTATAAGTATTTAGAAAAGTGAGGAAGTAAAGTAAGAAAAGAAGAAAGAGATTCAGCTTTTACAATTACTAAAACTTAGAGATAAAAAGAAGTTATAAGTATTTAGAAAAGTGAGGAAGTAAAGTAAGAAAAGAAGAAAAAGATTCAGCTTTTGGAATTACTAAAACTTAGAGATAAAAAGAAGTTATAAGTATTTAGAAAAGTGAGGAAGTAAAGTAAGAAAAGAAGAAAGAGATTCAGCTTTTAGAATAACTAAAACTTAGAGATAAAAAGAAGTTATAAGTATTTAGAAAAGTGAGGAAGTAAAGTAAGAAAAGAAGAAAGAGATTCAGCTTTTGGAATTACTAAAACTTAGAGATAAAAAGAAGTTATAAGTATTTAGAAAAGTGAGGAAGTAAAGTAAGAAAAGAAGAAAGAGATTCAGCTTTTACAATTACTAAAACTTAGAGATAAAAAGAAGTTATAAGTATTTAGAAAAGTGAGGAAGTAAAGTAAGAAAAGAAGAAAGAGATTCAGCTTTTAGAATAACTAAAACTTAGAGATAAAAAGAAGTTATAAGTATTTAGAAAAGTGAGGAAGTAAAGTAAGAAAAGAAGAAAGAGATTCAGCTTTTGGAATTACTAAAACTTAGAGATAAAAAGAAGTTATAAGTATTTAGAAAAGTGAGGAAGTAAAGTAAGAAAAGAAGAAAGAGATTCAGCTTTTACAATTACTAAAACTTAGAGATAAAAAGAAGTTATAAGTATTTAGAAAAGTGAGGAAGTAAAGTAAGAAAAGAAGAAAGAGATTCAGCTTTTAGAATAACTAAAACTTAGAGATAAAAAGAAGTTATAAGTATTTAGAAAAGTGAGGAAGTAAAGTAAGAAAAGAAGAAAGAGATTCAGCTTTTAGAATAACTAAAACTTAGAGATAAAAAGAAGTTATAAGTATTTAGAAAAGTGAGGAAGTAAAGTAAGAAAAGAAGAAAGAGATTCAGCTTTTACAATTACTAAAACTTAGAGATAAAAAGAAGTTATAAGTATTTAGAAAAGTGAGGAAGTAAAGTAAGAAAAGAAGAAAGATATTCAGCTTTTAGAATAACTAAAACTTAGAGATAAAAAGAAGTTATAAGTATTTAGAAAAGTGAGGAAGTAAAGTAAGAAAAGAAGAAAGATATTCAGCTTTTAGAATAACTAAAACTTAGAGATAAAAAGAAGTTATAAGTATTTAGAAAAGTGAGGAAGTAAAGTAAGAAAAGAAGAAAGAGATTCAGCTTTTGGAATTACTAAAACTTAGAGATAAAAAGAAGTTATAAGTATTTAGAAAAGTGAGGAAGTAAAGTAAGAAAAGAAGAAAGAGATTCAGCTTTTGGAATAACTAAAACTTAGAGATAAAAAGAAGTTATAAGTATTTAGAAAAGTGAGGAAGTAAAGTAAGAAAAGAAGAAAGAGATTCAGCTTTTACAATTACTAAAACTTAGAGATAAAAAGAAGTTATAAGTATTTAGAAAAGTGAGGAAGTAAAGTAAGAAAAGAAGAAAGATATTCAGCTTTTAGAATAACTAAAACTTAGAGATAAAAAGAAGTTATAAGTATTTAGAAAAGTGAGGAAGTAAAGTAAGAAAAGAAGAAAGAGATTCAGCTTTTGGAATAACTAAAACTTAGAGATAAAAAGAAGTTATAAGTATTTAGAAAAGTGAGGAAGTAAAGTAAGAAAAGAAGAAAGAGATTCAGCTTTTAGAATAACTAAAACTTAGAGATAAAAAGAAGTTATAAGTATTTAGAAAAGTGAGGAAGTAAAGTAAGAAAAGAAGAAAGAGATTCAGCTTTTACAATTACTAAAACTTAGAGATAAAAAGAAGTTATAAGTATTTAGAAAAGTGAGGAAGTAAAGTAAGAAAAGAAGAAAGAGATTCAGCTTTTACAATAACTAAAACTTAGAGATAAAAAGAAGTTATAAGTATTTAGAAAAGTGAGGAAGTAAAGTAAGAAAAGAAGAAAGATATTCAGCTTTTAGAATAACTAAAACTTAGAGATAAAAAGAAGTTATAAGTATTTAGAAAAGTGAGGAAGTAAAGTAAGAAAAGAAGAAAGATATTCAGCTTTTAGAATAACTAAAACTTAGAGATAAAAAGAATTATAAGTATTTAGAAAAGTGAGGAAGTAAAGTAAGAAAAGAAGAAAGATATTCAGCTTTTGGAATAACTAAAACTTAGAGATAAAAAGAAGTTATAAGTATTTAGAAAAGTGAGGAAGTAAAGTAAGAAAAGAAGAAAGAGATTCAGCTTTTAGAATAACTAAAACTTAGAGATAAAAAGAAGTTATAAGTATTTAGAAAAGTGAGGAAGTAAAGTAAGAAAAGAAGAAAGAGATTCAGCTTTTACAATTACTAAAACTTAGAGATAAAAAGAAGTTATAAGTATTTAGAAAAGTGAGGAAGTAAAGTAAGAAAAGAAGAAAGATATTCAGCTTTTAGAATAACTAAAACTTAGAGATAAAAAGAATTATAAGTATTTAGAAAAGTGAGGAAGTAAAGTAAGAAAAGAAGAAAGATATTCAGCTTTTAGAATAACTAAAACTTAGAGATAAAAAGAAGTTATAAGTATTTAGAAAAGTGAGGAAGTAAAGTAAGAAAAGAAGAAAGAGATTCAGCTTTTAGAATAACTAAAACTTAGAGATAAAAAGAAGTTATAAGTATTTAGGAAAGTGAGGAAGTAAAGTAAGAAAAGAAGAAAGAGATTCAGCTTTTAGAATAACTAAAACTTAGAGATAAAAAGAAGTTATAAGTATTTAGAAAAGTGAGGAAGTAAAGTAAGAAAAGAAGAAAGAGATTCAGCTTTTGGAATTACTAAAACTTAGAGATAAAAAGAAGTTATAAGTATTTAGAAAAGTGAGGAAGTAAAGTAAGAAAAGAAGAAAGATATTCAGCTTTTAGAATAACTAAAACTTAGAGATAAAAAGAAGTTATAAGTATTTAGAAAAGTGAGGAAGTAAAGTAAGAAAAGAAGAAAGATATTCAGCTTTTAGAATAACTAAAACTTAGAGATAAAAAGAAGTTATAAGTATTTAGAAAAGTGAGGAAGTAAAGTAAGAAAAGAAGAAAGAGATTCAGCTTTTGGAATAACTAAAACTTAGAGATAAAAAGAAGTTATAAGTATTTAGAAAAGTGAGGAAGTAAAGTAAGAAAAGAAGAAAAAGATTCAGCTTTTGGAATAACTAAAACTTAGAGATAAAAAGAAGTTATAAGTATTTAGAAAAGTGAGGAAGTAAAGTAAGAAAAGAAGAAAGAGATTCAGCTTTTGGAATAACTAAAACTTAGAGATAAAAAGAAGTTATAAGTATTTAGAAAAGTGAGGAAGTAAAGTAAGAAAAGAAGAAAGATATTCAGCTTTTAGAATAACTAAAACTTAGAGATAAAAAGAAGTTATAAGTATTTAGAAAAGTGAGGAAGTAAAGTAAGCAAAGAAGAAAGAGATTCAGCTTTTAGAATAACTAAAACTTAGAGATAAAAAGAAGTTATAAGTATTTAGAAAAGTAAGGAAGTAAAGTAAGAAAAGAAGAAAGAGATTCAGCTTTTGGAATTACTAAAACTTAGAGATAAAAAGAAGTTATAAGTATTTAGAAAAGTGAGGAAGTAAAGTAAGAAAAGAAGAAAAAGATTCAGCTTTTGGAATTACTAAAACTTAGAGATAAAAAGAAGTTATAAGTATTTAGAAAAGTGAGGAAGTAAAGTAAGAAAAGAAGAAAGATATTCAGCTTTTGGAATTACTAAAACTTAGAGATAAAAAGAAGTTATAAGTATTTAGAAAAGTGAGGAAGTAAAGTAAGAAAAGAAGAAAGAGATTCAGCTTTTAGAATAACTAAAACTTAGAGATAAAAAGAAGTTATAAGTATTTAGAAAAGTGAGGAAGTAAAGTAAGAAAAGAAGAAAGAGATTCAGCTTTTAGAATAACTAAAACTTAGAGATAAAAAGAAGTTATAAGTATTTAGAAAAGTGAGGAAGTAAAGTAAGAAAAGAAGAAAGAGATTCAGCTTTTACAATAACTAAAACTTAGAGATAAAAAGAAGTTATAAGTATTTAGAAAAGTGAGGAAGTAAAGTAAGAAAAGAAGAAAGATATTCAGCTTTTAGAATAACTAAAACTTAGAGATAAAAAGAAGTTATAAGTATTTAGAAAAGTGAGGAAGTAAAGTAAGAAAAGAAGAAAGAGATTCAGCTTTTAGAATAACTAAAACTTAGAGATAAAAAGAAGTTATAAGTATTTAGAAAAGTGAGGAAGTAAAGTAAGAAAAGAAGAAAGATATTCAGCTTTTAGAATAACTAAAACTTAGAGATAAAAAGAATTATAAGTATTTAGAAAAGTGAGGAAGTAAAGTAAGAAAAGAAGAAAGATATTCAGCTTTTGGAATAACTAAAACTTAGAGATAAAAAGAAGTTATAAGTATTTAGAAAAGTGAGGAAGTAAAGTAAGAAAAGAAGAAAGAGATTCAGCTTTTACAATAACTAAAACTTAGAGATAAAAAGAAGTTATAAGTATTTAGAAAAGTGAGGAAGTAAAGTAAGAAAAGAAGAAAGAGATTCAGCTTTTAGAATAACTAAAACTTAGAGATAAAAAGAAGTTATAAGTATTTAGAAAAGTGAGGAAGTAAAGTAAGAAAAGAAGAAAGAGATTCAGCTTTTACAATTACTAAAACTTAGAGATAAAAAGAAGTTATAAGTATTTAGAAAAGTGAGGAAGTAAAGTAAGAAAAGAAGAAAGAGATTCAGCTCTTGGAATTACTAAAACTTAGAGATAAAAAGAAGTTATAAGTATTTAGAAAAGTGAGGAAGTAAAGTAAGAAAAGAAGAAAGAGATTCAGCTTTTGGAATAACTAAAACTTAGAGATAAAAAGAAGTTATAAGTATTTAGAAAAGTGAGGAAGTAAAGTAAGAAAAGAAGAAAGAGATTCAGCTTTTAGAATAACTAAAACTTAGAGATAAAAAGAAGTTATAAGTATTTAGAAAAGTGAGGAAGTAAAGTAAGAAAAGAAGAAAGAGATTCAGCTTTTAGAATAACTAAAACTTAGAGATAAAAAGAAGTTATAAGTATTTAGAAAAGTAAGGAAGTAAAGTAAGAAAAGAAGAAAGAGATTCAGCTTTTACAATTACTAAAACTTAGAGATAAAAAGAAGTTATAAGTATTTAGAAAAGTGAGGAAGTAAAGTAAGAAAAGAAGAAAGAGATTCAGCTTTTGGAATAACTAAAACTTAGAGATAAAAAGAAGTTATAAGTATTTAGAAAAGTGAGGAAGTAAAGTAAGAAAAGAAGAAAGAGATTCAGCTTTTGGAATAACTAAAACTTAGAGATAAAAAGAAGTTATAAGTATTTAGAAAAGTGAGGAAGTAAAGTAAGAAAAGAAGAAAGATATTCAGCTTTTAGAATAACTAAAACTTAGAGATAAAAAGAAGTTATAAGTATTTAGAAAAGTGAGGAAGTAAAGTAAGAAAAGAAGAAAGATATTCAGCTTTTAGAATAACTAAAACTTAGAGATAAAAAGAAGTTATAAGTATTTAGAAAAGTGAGGAAGTAAAGTAAGAAAAGAAGAAAGAGATTCAACTTTTGGAATTACTAAAACTTAGAGATAAAAAGAAGTTATAAGTATTTAGAAAAGTGAGGAAGTAAAGTAAGAAAAGAAGAAAGAGATTCAGCTTTTGGAATAACTAAAACTTAGAGATAAAAAGAAGTTATAAGTATTTAGAAAAGTGAGGAAGTAAAGTAAGAAAAGAAGAAAGAGATTCAGCTTTTAGAATAACTAAAACTTAGAGATAAAAAGAAGTTATAAGTATTTAGAAAAGTGAGGAAGTAAAGTAAGAAAAGAAGAAAGAGATTCAGCTTTTACAATTACTAAAACTTAGAGATAAAAAGAAGTTATAAGTATTTAGAAAAGTGAGGAAGTAAAGTAAGAAAAGAAGAAAGAGATTCAGCTTTTAGAATAACTAAAACTTAGAGATAAAAAGAAGTTATAAGTATTTAGAAAAGTGAGGAAGTAAAGTAAGAAAAGAAGAAAGAGATTCAGCTTTTACAATTACTAAAACTTAGAGATAAAAAGAAGTTATAAGTATTTAGAAAAGTGAGGAAGTAAAGTAAGAAAAGAAGAAAGAGATTCAGCTTTTACAATTACTAAAACTTAGAGATAAAAAGAAGTTATAAGTATTTAGAAAAGTGAGGAAGTAAAGTAAGAAAAGAAGAAAGATATTCAGCTTTTAGAATAACTAAAACTTAGAGATAAAAAGAAGTTATAAGTATTTAGAAAAGTGAGGAAGTAAAGTAAGAAAAGAAGAAAGAGATTCAGCTTTTGGAATAACTAAAACTTAGAGATAAAAAGAAGTTATAAGTATTTAGAAAAGTGAGGAAGTAAAGTAAGAAAAGAAGAAAGAGATTCAGCTTTTGGAATAACTAAAACTTAGAGATAAAAAGAAGTTATAAGTATTTAGAAAAGTGAGGAAGTAAAGTAAGAAAAGAAGAAAGAGATTCAGCTTTTACAATTACTAAAACTTAGAGATAAAAAGAAGTTATAAGTATTTAGAAAAGTGAGGAAGTAAAGTAAGAAAAGAAGAAAGAGATTCAGCTTTTACAATAACTAAAACTTAGAGATAAAAAGAAGTTATAAGTATTTAGAAAAGTGAGGAAGTAAAGTAAGAAAAGAAGAAAGAGATTCAGCTTTTACAATAACTAAAACTTAGAGATAAAAAGAAGTTATAAGTATTTAGAAAAGTGAGGAAGTAAAGTAAGAAAAGAAGAAAGAGATTCAGCTTTTAGAATAACTAAAACTAATGATAAAAAGAAGTTATAAGTATTTAGAAAAGTGAGGAAGTAAAGTAAGAAAAGAAGAAAGAGATTCAGCTTTTACAATTACTAAAACTTAGAGATAAAAAGAAGTTATAAGTATTTAGAAAAGTGAGGAAGTAAAGTAAGAAAAGAAGAAAGAGATTCAGCTTTTAGAATAACTAAAACTAATGATAAAAAGAAGTTATAAGTATTTAGAAAAGTGAGGAAGTAAAGTAAGAAAAGAAGAAAGAGATTCAGCTTTTAGAATAACTAAAACTTAGAGATAAAAAGAAGTTATAAGTATTTAGAAAAGTGAGGAAGTAAAGTAAGAAAAGAAGAAAGAGATTCAGCTTTTGGAATTACTAAAACTTAGAGATAAAAAGAAGTTATAAGCATTTAGAAAAGTGAGGAAGTTAAGTAAGAAAAGAAGAAAGATATTCAGCTTTTAGAATTACTAAAACTTAGAGATAAAAAGAAGTTATAAGTATTTAGAAAAGTGAGGAAGTAAAGTAAGAAAAGAAGAAAGAGATTCAGCTTTTACAATTACTAAAACTTAGAGATAAAAAGAAGTTATAAGTATTTAGAAAAGTGAGGAAGTAAAGTAAGAAAAGAAGAAAGAGATTCAGCTTTTGGAATTACTAAAACTTAGAGATAAAAAGAAGTTATAAGTATTTAGAAAAGTGAGGAAGTAAAGTAAGAAAAGAAGAAAGAGATTCAACTTTTAGAATAACTAAAACTAATGATAAAAAAAAGTTATAAGTATTTAGAAAAGTGAGGAAGTAAAGTAAGAAAAGAAGAAAGAGATTCAGCTTTTACAATTACTAAAACTTAGAGATAAAAAGAAGTTATAAGTATTTAGAAAAGTGAGGAAGTAAAGTAAGAAAAGAAGAAAGAGATTCAGCTTTTAGAATAACTAAAACTTAGAGATAAAAAGAAGTTATAAGTATTTAGAAAAGTGAGGAAGTAAAGTAAGAAAAGAAGAAAGAGATTCAGCTTTTAGAATTACTAAAACTTAGAGATAAAAAGAAGTTATAAGTATTTAGAAAAGTGAGGAAGTAAAGTAAGAAAAGAAGAAAGAATTACAGCTTTTAGAATAACTAAAACTTAGAGATAAAAAGAAGTTATAAGTATTTAGAAAAGTGAGGAAGTAAAGTAAGAAAAGAAGAAAGAGATTCAGCTTTTACAATAACTAAAACTTAGAGATAAAAAGAAGTTATAAGTATTTAGAAAAGTGAGGAAGTAAAGTAAGAAAAGAAGAAAGAGATTCAGCTTTTGGAATTACTAAAACTTAGATATAAAAAGAAGTTATAAGTATTTAGAAAAGTGAGGAAGTAAAGTAAGAAAAGAAGAAAGAGATTCAGCTTTTAGAATAACTAAAACTTAGAGATAAAAAGAAGTTATAAGTATTTAGAAAAGTGAGGAAGTAAAGTAAGAAAAGAAGAAAGAGATTCATCTTTTAGAATAACTAAAACTTAGAGATAAAAAGAAGTTATAAGTATTTAGAAAAGTGAGGAAGTAAAGTAAGAAAAGAAGAAAGAGATTCAGCTTTTAGAATTACTAAAACTTAGAGATAAAAAGAAGTTATAAGTATTTAGAAAAGTGAGGAAGTAAAGTAAGAAAAGAAGAAAGAGATTCAGCTTTTGGAATTACTAAAACTTAGAGATAAAAAGAAGTTATAAGTATTTAGAAAAGTGAGGAAGTAAAGTAAGAAAAGAAGAAAGAGATTCAGCTTTTGAATAACTAAAACTAATGATAAAAAAAAGTTATAAGTATTTAGAAAAGTGAGGAAGTAAAGTAAGAAAAGAAGAAAGAGATTCAGCTTTTAGAATAACTAAAACTTAGAGATAAAAAGAAGTTATAAGTATTTAGAAAAGTGAGGAAGTAAAGTAAGAAAAGAAGAAAGAGATTCAGCTTTTAGAATAACTAAAACTTAGAGATAAAAAGAAGTTATAAGTATTTAGAAAAGTGAGGAAGTAAAGTAAAAAAAGAAGAAAGAGATTCAGCTTTTAGAATTACTAAAACTTAGAGATAAAAAGAAGTTATAAGTATTTAGAAAAGTGAGGAAGTAAAGTAAGAAAAGAAGAAAGAGATTCAGCTTTTACAATTACTAAAACTTAGAGATAAAAAGAAGTTATAAGTATTTAGAAAAGTGAGGAAGTAAAGTAAGAAAAGAAGAAAGAGATTCAGCTTTTAGAATTACTAAAACTTAGAGATAAAAAGAAGTTATAAGTATTTAGAAAAGTAAGGAAGTAAAGTAAGAAAAGAAGAAAGAGATTCAGCTTTTGGAATTACTAAAACTTAGAGATAAAAAGAAGTTATAAGTATTTAGAAAAGTGAGGAAGTAAAGTAAGAAAAGAAGAAAGAGATTCAGCTTTTACAATAACTAAAACTTAGAGATAAAAAGAAGTTATAAGTATTTAGAAAAGTGAGGAAGTAAAGTAAGAAAAGAAGAAAGAATTACAGCTTTTAGAATAACTAAAACTTAGAGATAAAAAGAAGTTATAAGTATTTAGAAAAGTGAGGAAGTAAAGTAAGAAAAGAAGAAAGAGATTCAGCTTTTACAATAACTAAAACTTAGAGATAAAAAGAAGTTATAAGTATTTAGAAAAGTGAGGAAGTAAAGTAAGAAAAGAAGAAAGAGATTCAGCTTTTGGAATTACTAAAACTTAGATATAAAAAGAAGTTATAAGTATTTAGAAAAGTGAGGAAGTAAAGTAAGAAAAGAAGAAAGAGATTCAGCTTTTAGAATAACTAAAACTTAGAGATAAAAAGAAGTTATAAGTATTTAGAAAAGTGAGGAAGTAAAGTAAGAAAAGAAGAAAGAGATTCATCTTTTAGAATAACTAAAACTTAGAGATAAAAAGAAGTTATAAGTATTTAGAAAAGTGAGGAAGTAAAGTAAGAAAAGAAGAAAGAGATTCAGCTTTTACAATTACTAAAACTTAGAGATAAAAAGAAGTTATAAGTATTTAGAAAAGTGAGGAAGTAAAGTAAGAAAAGAAGAAAGAGATTCAGCTTTTACAATTACTAAAACTTAGAGATAAAAAGAAGTTATAAGTATTTAGAAAAGTGAGGAAGTAAAGTAAGAAAAGAAGAAAGAATTACAGCTTTTAGAATAACTAAAACTTAGAGATAAAAAGAAGTTATAAGTATTTAGAAAAGTGAGGAAGTAAAGTAAGAAAAGAAGAAAGAGATTCAGCTTTTACAATAACTAAAACTTAGAGATAAAAAGAAGTTATAAGTATTTAGAAAAGTGAGGAAGTAAAGTAAGAAAAGAAGAAAGAGATTCAGCTTTTACAATAACTAAAACTTAGAGATAAAAAGAAGTTATAAGTATTTAGAAAAGTGAGGAAGTAAAGTAAGAAAAGAAGAAAGAGATTCAGCTTTTGGAATTACTAAAACTTAGATATAAAAAGAAGTTATAAGTATTTAGAAAAGTGAGGAAGTAAAGTAAGAAAAGAAGAAAGAGATTCAGCTTTTAGAATAACTAAAACTTAGAGATAAAAAGAAGTTATAAGTATTTAGAAAAGTGAGGAAGTAAAGTAAGAAAAGAAGAAAGAGATTCAGCTTTTGAATAACTAAAACTTAGAGATAAAAAGAAGTTATAAGTATTTAGAAAAGTGAGGAAGTAAAGTAAGAAAAGAAGAAAGAGATTCAGCTTTTACAATTACTAAAACTTAGAGATAAAAAGAAGTTATAAGTATTTAGAAAAGTGAGGAAGTAAAGTAAGAAAAGAAGAAAGAGATTCAGCTTTTGGAATAACTAAAACTTAGAGATAAAAAGAAGTTATAAGTATTTAGAAAAGTGAGGAAGTAAAGTAAGAAAAGAAGAAAGAGATTCAGCTCTTGGAATTACTAAAACTTAGAGATAAAAAGAAGTTATAAGTATTTAGAAAAGTGAGGAAGTAAAGTAAGAAAAGAAGAAAGAGATTCAGCTTTAGAATAACTAAAACTTAGAGATAAAAAGAAGTTATAAGTATTTAGAAAAGTGAGGAAGTAAAGTAAGAAAAGAAGAAAGAGATTCAGCTTTTACAATAACTAAAACTTAGAGATAAAAAGAAGTTATAAGTATTTAGAAAAGTGAGGAAGTAAAGTAAGAAAAGAAGAAAGAGATTCAGCTTTTGGAATATCTAAAACTTAGAGATAAAAAGAAGTTATAAGTATTTAGAAAAGTGAGGAAGTAAAGTAAGAAAAGAAGAAAGAGATTCAGCTTTTGAATAACTAAAACTTAGAGATAAAAACAAGTTATAAGTATTTAGAAAAGTGAGGAAGTAAAGTAAGAAAAGAAGAAAGAGATTCAGCTTTTGGAATAACTAAAACTTAGAGATAAAAAGAAGTTATAAGTATTTAGAAAAGTGAGGAAGTAAAGTAAGAAAAGAAGAAAGAGATTCAGCTTTAGAATAACTAAAACTTAGAGATAAAAAGAAGTTATAAGTATTTAGAAAAGTGAGGAAGTAAAGTAAGAAAAGAAGAAAGAGATTCAGCTTTTAGAATAACTAAAACTTAGAGATAAAAAGAAGTTATAAGTATTTAGAAAAGTGAGGAAGTAAAGTAAGAAAAGAAGAAAGAGATTCAGCTTTTAGAATTACTAAAACTTAGAGATAAAAAGAAGTTATAAGTATTTAGAAAAGTGAGGAAGTAAAGTAAGAAAAGAAGAAAGAGATTCAGCTTTTGAATAATTAAAACTTAGAGATAAAAAGAAGTTATAAGTATTTAGAAAAGTGAGGAAGTAAAGTAAGAAAAGAAGAAAGAGATTCAGCTTTTGAATAACTAAAACTTAGAGATAAAAAGAAGTTATAAATATTTAGAAAAGTGAGGAAGTAAAGTAAGAAAAGAAGAAAGAGATTCAGCTTTTGAATAACTAAAACTTAGAGATAAAAAGAAGTTATAAGTATTTAGAAAAGTGAGGAAGTAAAGTAAGAAAAGAAGAAAGAGATTCAGCTTTTGAATAACTAAAACTTAGAGATAAAAAGAAGTTATAAGTATTTAGAAAAGTGAGGAAGTAAAGTAAGAAAAGAAGAAAGAGATTCAGCTTTTACAATTACTAAAACTTAGAGATAAAAAGAAGTTATAAGTATTTAGAAAAGTGAGGAAGTAAAGTAAGAAAAGAAGAAAGAATTACAGCTTTTGAATAACTAAAACTTAGAGATAAATAGAAGTTATAAGTATTTAGAAAAGTGAGGAAGTAAAGTAAGAAAAGAAGAAAGAGATTCAGCTTTTGAATAACTAAAACTTAGAGATAAAAAGAAGTTATAAGTATTTAGAAAAGTGAGGAAGTAAAGTAAGAAAAGAAGAAAGAGATTACAGCTTTTAGAATAACTAAAACTTAGAGATAAAAAGAAGTTATAAGTATTTAGAAAAGTGAGGAAGTAAAGTAAGAAAAGAAGAAAGAATTACAGCTTTTGAATAACTAAAACTTAGAGATAAAAAGAAGTTATAAGTATTTAGAAAAGTGAGGAAGTAAAGTAAGAAAAGAAGAAAGAATTACAGCTTTTAGAATAACTAAAACTTAGAGATAAAAGGAAGTTATAAGTATTTAGAAAAGTGAGGAAGTAAAGTAAGAAAAGAAGAAAGAATTACAGCTTTTGAATAACTAAAACTTAGAGATAAAAAGAAGTTATAAGTATTTAGAAAAGTGAGGAAGTAAAGTAAGAAAAGAAGAAAGAGATTCAGCTTTTACAATTACTAAAACTTAGAGATAAAAAGAAGTTATAAGTATTTAGAAAAGTGAGGAAGTAAAGTAAGAAAAGAAGAAAGAGATTACAGCTTTTGAATAACTAAAACTTAGAATAACTAAAACTTAGAGATAAAAAGAAGTTATAAGTATTTAGAAAAGTGAGGAAGTAAAGTAAGAAAAGAAGAAAGAGATTCAGCTTTTACAATTACTAAAACTTAGAGATAAAAAGAAGTTATAAGTATTTAGAAAAGTGAGGAAGTAAAGTAAGAAAAGAAGAAAGAGATTCAGCTTTTACAATTACTAAAACTTAGAGATAAAAAGAAGTTATAAGTATTTAGAAAAGTGAGGAAGTAAAGTAAGAAAAGAAGAAAGAGATTCAGCTTTTGAATAACTAAAACTTAGAGATAAAAAGAAGTTATAAGTATTTAGAAAAGTGAGGAAGTAAAGTAAGAAAAGAAGAAAGAGATTCAGCTCTTGGAATTACTAAAACTTAGAGATAAAAAGAAGTTATAAGTATTTAGAAAAGTGAGGAAGTAAAGTAAGAAAAGAAGAAAGAGATTCAGCTTTTACAATTACTAAAACTTAGAGATAAAAAGAAGTTATAAGTATTTAGAAAAGTGAGGAAGTAAAGTAAGAAAAGAAGAAAGAGATTCAGCTTTTAGAATAACTAAAACTTAGAGATAAAAAGAAGTTATAAGTATTTAGAAAAGTGAGGAAGTAAAGTAAGAAAAGAAGAAAGAATTCAGCTTTTAGAATAACTAAAACTTAGAGATAAAAAGAAGTTATAAGTATTTAGAAAAGTGAGGAAGTAAAGTAAGAAAAGAAGAAAGAGATTCAGCTTTTGAATAACTAAAACTTAGAGATAAAAAGAAGTTATAAGTATTTAGAAAAGTGAGGAAGTAAAGTAAGAAAAGAAGAAAGAGATTCAGCTTTTACAATTACTAAAACTTAGAGATAAAAAGAAGTTATAAGTATTTAGAAAAGTGAGGAAGTAAAGTAAGAAAAGAAGAAAGAGATTCAGCTCTTGGAATTACTAAAACTTAGAGATAAATAGAAGTTATAAGTATTTAGAAAAGTGAGGAAGTAAAGTAAGAAAAGAAGAAAGAGATTCAGCTTTTGAATAACTAAAACTTAGAGATAAAAAGAAGTTATAAGTATTTAGAAAAGTGAGGAAGTAAAGTAAGAAAAGAAGAAAGAGATTCAGCTTTTGAATAACTAAAACTTAGAGATAAAAAGAAGTTATAAGTATTTAGAAAAGTGAGGAAGTAAAGTAAGAAAAGAAGAAAGAGATTCAGCTTTTGAATAACTAAAACTTAGAGATAAAAAGAAGTTATAAGTATTTAGAAAAGTGAGGAAGTAAAGTAAGAAAAGAAGAAAGAGATTCAGCTTTTACAATTACTAAAACTTAGAGATAAAAAGAAGTTATAAGTATTTAGAAAAGTGAGGAAGTAAAGTAAGAAAAGAAGAAAGAGATTCAGCTTTTACAATTACTAAAACTTAGAGATAAAAAGAAGTTATAAGTATTTAGAAAAGTGAGGAAGTAAAGTAAGAAAAGAAGAAAGAGATTCAGCTTTTGAATAACTAAAACTTAGAGATAAAAAGAAGTTATAAGTATTTAGAAAAGTGAGGAAGTAAAGTAAGAAAAGAAGAAAGAGATTCAGCTTTTGAATAACTAAAACTTAGAGATAAAAAGAAGTTATAAGTATTTAGAAAAGTGAGGAAGTAAAGTAAGAAAAGAAGAAAGAGATTCAGCTTTTGGAATAACTAAAACTTAGAGATAAAAAGAAGTTATAAGTATTTAGAAAAGTGAGGAAGTAAAGTAAGAAAAGAAGAAAGAGATTCAGCTTTTGAATAACTAAAACTTAGAGATAAAAAGAAGTTATAAGTATTTAGAAAAGTGAGGAAGTAAAGTAAGAAAAGAAGAAAGAGATTCAGCTTTTGAATAACTAAAACTTAGAGATAAAAAGAAGTTATAAGTATTTAGAAAAGTGAGGAAGTAAAGTAAGAAAAGAAGAAAGAGATTCAGCTTTTGAATAACTAAAACTTAGAGATAAAAAGAAGTTATAAGTATTTAGAAAAGTGAGGAAGTAAAGTAAGAAAAGAAGAAAGAGATTCAGCTTTTGGAATAACTAAAACTTAGAGATAAAAAGAAGTTATAAGTATTTAGAAAAGTGAGGAAGTAAAGTAAGAAAAGAAGAAAGAGATTCAGCTTTTGGAATAACTAAAACTTAGAGATAAAAAGAAGTTATAAGTATTTAGAAAAGTGAGGAAGTAAAGTAAGAAAAGAAGAAAGAGATTCAGCTTTTGAATAACTAAAACTTAGAGATAAAAAGAAGTTATAAGTATTTAGAAAAGTGAGGAAGTAAAGTAAGAAAAGAAGAAAGAGATTCAGCTTTTGAATAACTAAAACTTAGAGATAAAAAGAAGTTATAAGTATTTAGAAAAGTGAGGAAGTAAAGTAAGAAAAGAAGAAAGAGATTCAGCTCTTGGAATTACTAAAACTTAGAGATAAAAAGAAGTTATAAGTATTTAGAAAAGTGAGGAAGTAAAGTAAGAAAAGAAGAAAGAGATTCAGCTTTTACAATTACTAAAACTTAGAGATAAAAAGAAGTTATAAGTATTTAGAAAAGTGAGGAAGTAAAGTAAGAAAAGAAGAAAGAGATTCAGCTTTTACAATTACTAAAACTTAGAGATAAAAAGAAGTTATAAGTATTTAGAAAAGTGAGGAAGTAAAGTAAGAAAAGAAGAAAGAGATTCAGCTCTTGGAATTACTAAAACTTAGAGATAAAAAGAAGTTATAAGTATTTAGAAAAGTGAGGAAGTAAAGTAAGAAAAGAAGAAAGAATTACAGCTTTTAGAATAACTAAAACTTAGAGATAAAAAGAAGTTATAAGTATTTAGAAAAGTGAGGAAGTAAAGTAAGAAAAGAAGAAAGAATTACAGCTTTTAGAATAACTAAAACTTAGAGATAAAAAGAAGTTATAAGTATTTAGAAAAGTGAGGAAGTAAAGTAAGAAAAGAAGAAAGAGATTCAGCTCTTGGAATTACTAAAACTTAGAGATAAAAAGAAGTTATAAGTATTTAGAAAAGTGAGGAAGTAAAGTAAGAAAAGAAGAAAGAGATTCAGCTTTTACAATTACTAAAACTTAGAGATAAAAAGAAGTTATAAGTATTTAGAAAAGTGAGGAA
>CAMPDV010005827.1:0-27898 GCA_946699065.1 Loxodes magnus | reverse complement strand
TGTGATTTGCAGTGTAAATATATTAGCTAAATTTTAATAAGCTATTATATAATAAACTTTAATTTTAAAAGTGTTTCTAAATCATATGATATTTTAAGTTTAAAGTTAATAGATAGAATTAAAAGAAATAAATAAAATATGATTAATGCTTTCTGCTAGTAGGTTCTACCTAAATAAATTATGAGAAGATTTATGCTTTAACTTCTAAATCTAGGAAAGAAAGGCTATTTTTGTTGCTTTTTTGCAAAAGTCTTAGATTTTATTTTTCTTAATTATATATTTGTTTTTACTGATATCGATTTTGTCTAGTTAGCTTACATGCTTAATAAGTTTGTCATACATTTTAGTACAACATGATATTGATTTAAGACAATTTCGCTTCTTTATACTATTTATTCCTTTGAGTATAAATGTGCCTTTTTAAAGATGGAGAACTAAATCAGTTGCTAATCAAGTTATATAGATAAGAAATAAAATGCTTCTAATTCCTAAACAAACTTGCTTTTATTTTTTAAGATTATGCGCTTATTTCTAAACTTTAATAGCCATAATTTAATAATTTCTTCTGAAATAAAGCGAAATCTTAGAATCTATATATCCCTTTATTTATAGAAATTCTTATGATTTAAAAGTTTAAAATTACTTATACTTTTGTAACTAAATTCACTTTAAATTCATATAGCTTAGAAAATAAATCTACCAGCATGATTAAAAGTATTGAGTACATATTGTTGCTTGTTCTTTTGAAGGTGATAATTTAATAGCTCAGTTTATATCTCATTATACACTTTTAGTATTAGTTTAAAACATTAAGTGTAGGATTTAATCTCTAAGTACTCATTTTATTTTATAATTTTATAAAGTAGATAAAGGATTGTTAAAAATACGTTGTTTTAGTTAAATCAAATGAAGCATAAATTAAATTTTCTTAAAATCAAATTTAAATGTGAAATGAATATTATTTTGCTTATCATTCAAACTTCTAGTCTCTATTTTCTCCTTGTAAATTTGTTTTCCTAGGATTGTTATTTTCATTTCTCTTGAAGTCTCTTTTAATCAGAAGATCTTATCTGCTTGTTACTACTTTCCTCTTTCTTCGCTCTCCAATAGTTTTATATCTCGTTGGGTAATAAAACTGGTAATGGTTTTGTTTATTATCTAAGATTCATTGAAACCCGTCATTCCTATTTATGGTAACTCTTCATTTCTGTCTTCAACTTTAACTTTAGCTTTACGATTTTTTTAGTACTCTCTAAATAGATTAACTATTACTAAAATTAAGTTAACAAATAAACTTAAAGTAGCATAAGAAATGCATACTATTACAATAACTCATCCTAGTATTTCTTTTTATTTCTATTAGCTTTCGTCCAAAGCTTTATTTTCAATATTTTTAAAATAGAAATTTAGGGAGTAAATTGGTATTAGCAGTAACTCTCCAATAGCTTCTAAAGCAAATATTATTTTGCTTGTATATGGTTTAAATATTTGTATATAAAGCAACCATAAAAAGCAATTGGCTATATATATGATTATTTGAGGGATATATGAATCTACGAGGATTATAGCTGCAAAAGAAACGAAGAGTCTTCTTGTTAGAAAAAGAGTCTAGAACAGAGTTTAGGGTAAAGTATTCTAAAACTTTTAATCGAAATAAACGATATATTTTTCCTTGATTTCTTGCATCTACTTTTCATACTTTTCTTCCTTGAGCTCTTCAAATTTTTATTTAGAATAGAAATATTTTTTTGAGATCCAATAACTGCTGAAAATACAATAAATCTAGATGCTCTAAAATTAAATAAAGCTTACTAAGACAATAACTGCAAGAAAGGAATTAAAAGCTGCATAAAAGTCACTTAAACTAAAGTGAGCAAGTTACATCATAATTGCATTATTTATTTACAAGGCTTTAATGCTATAAATCATAGTTATGTAGTTTCTATTTGTAAACTTAGTTCTCAGCTTTTTCTATTTTCTATTTAAATTTGAAATGTCCAAGTGTTTTCAGAATTCCATCAAAAGACAAAAGAATTGACAATAGTAAAAGAGGATTTATGATATTAGAAAGTAGAGTGTAACTTCGAAAACTTAGAAGGACATAAACTTCTCT
This sequence comes from Loxodes magnus, assembly GCA_946699065.1. Classification (NCBI taxonomy): domain Eukaryota; phylum Ciliophora; class Karyorelictea; order Loxodida; family Loxodidae; genus Loxodes; species Loxodes magnus. The sequence goes on along the minus strand of CAMPDV010005827.1, from coordinate 25,785 downwards.
ATCTACTAACAGTTGTTCAGAATCAAGGCTTTTAAACTTGCTATCATTAAATCCATCCTTTTTGTAATTCTCGTAGTAATAAGCATCTAGAATATCAGTTCTTCTAACGTCAATATAAGCATTCATGAAAATTAACTAAGTAGTTAAAATTCCTTGCAAAACATTTCTCGATGATGTTGATTAGGACTTAGATTGGTAATTAACACTTGTAGTAACTAAGCTGCATACTAAAATACTATAAGTAACAGCATTTGCTAAATGATGAGTGGACTCGATTAAATGCTCTTCGGATATGGATAAATTAAACTTAGAAAAATTCTTAATTTCTAAAAATTTTTCTTCATTTTCCTCGTTGGTTTAGTTAAGTCCCTATTCTTGACTTGAGTTATTTAAATTACAGACTTTCTCTAATAAGACATATGATCTCTCACATTAAAGACATTAATTACCATCTTAGCTGCAATTCTAGCAGTATTTTATTTTAGTGCTGCATTTTAAGCAGGTTTGATTTTTAATATAGTAAGTCTCATTAGGACAACTTTTAACGCATTAGTCTTGGAAAAGGTTAAAAGTTTCTTTACACTTTAAGCAAATATCTCCTTCTTGCTTGCAAATTAGACAATTTTATTTAGTTTTATTGCAAAGTTCACACTACTTATCATTATTCTTATCCTATTAAGTTCAAGGACACTACTAAACGCACTCGTTTTCCATTGATAATTTTAATTAGCAAGTACAAGAGTTATTTCCGAAGGTTCATCCTTTATAGCACTATAAGCAATTGTTATTCTATGTATCGAAACATTTGTAGCATAAACTTCCGCAGACAAGTTCGGTTTAACTAATCTTGAATCCTTAGTAAGAGTGATCTAAGATAGACTGCAATTGATTTGAAGTAAGAAATTAGTCTCCATAATATCTTAAAGAGTAAATATAACCTACAAAATTTCATTAACTTAATTAGCTTCCTTAATATATTAAATCTGTCTTTGAAAATGCAATTTAGTTTTCAGAATAATTTTAATAAGTTTTTAATTTATAATCCATTTAAGAATAAGTAGTAGATAAACTGAAATTACCTAGGTTATTCATAGAAAAGCCTACAAATATTCAATTATCTTGAACTAAGTCTATACTAAAAGAAAATTCAGTTCATCAATCTTTATATAATTGCTTTACTCGAAAGATTGTTTATTTATCCTAATCATTTTAAAAATTCATTAACTCAAAAAAATTTGATTAATCCTTGAAGAGTTGAAATCAAGTTCAACCTATTTAGTTAGAATCAATCTTTAGTCATGCAGTCACACTAAATTAAGCTTAAGGATTTATTCCATATTAAGAAAACTTGTTACTTTTAGATGAGTTCTGCGTTATTTAAGTAGGAGTATTTGGAACCAATATATCAAAAAAGCTAAGTTAAGATTGAATTTATAAGGCCAAGCAGCATAGAGCCATTATGAATATTTTCATTTTATAACTAAAATAAATAAAAATTATTTATTGCTTGTTTTAAAGCAACCTAGCATCTTTTATATATATTCAACTAAATCATTTAATTTCATAGTTTCTACCTTATTAAATTGTATAATCAAAACATGCTTTTAATTATTCCACATTTAGAGTATACATTTATTTATCTAATGAAACATAATAAATGTATGATATAATTATTTCTACTTTATGTTTTGTTTAATATCTCATAGAGATAATAAAAGCGTAAGTAAATTAGTTATATCTATTTAAATTCTTTTAGAATGTTTTAAAGGAAATTTTATAACTATAAATATTTAATTTCTTCATCATTTTACCCATTCAAGACAACTCTCTACGTTTTAAGCTTCTTAGCCTTAATTACCTGTATTTATTGAAAATAACTTTCTGTTTTATCTTTTAGAATCAAGTATTTTATAGAGTTTGAAAAACTCCTAAACTGAAATTAATTTTAGTATTAACATTTTTCGTTGAAAAATAGATTAGAGGCACTCCAATAAGAATAGGATAGAAATTTAATAATTCTCATTGATATTTGGCCGTATAGTTATAAAGATTAAAGTAAATATTTTAAAATTAAAACTTTAAATCTAAAACTTTATTAAATGTACTTAACTAACAAATAGAAAGAGTAAAAAGGATAATTTAATATATATAAAACTCTTATATAGAAATAGAGCTTTATAAAATATAAAACCGACCCAAAAGCGCAATAACTTTTTTCTTTAGCGTTTATAATAAATTCTTTCAGTTTAATTTAGCTATCTAGATAAATTTTTTATCCTTATTTAAATAAAGTTTCCTTCATTTTGCATAAAAGCTCAATATTAAAATTGTAAATTAGCTATTTATCTTAATAGCTAATAGGCTTTATATTATTTTTTAAATAAATAAGCTCGATTATAGAGCCCGTAGCACTCACGATGGTTTGCAGCTCTTTAAAGTAATTTTATTTAAAGTTAATAAAGTTTCTTATTGGAAGTTTCCTCTAGTGCTTCACTCCTTTGGAAATTCTGTCTTCTAATAGGGCATGATCGGAGTGATGCCCCAAGAGACCTAATTGTCTGGCACCTTTCAAAAACCATTACTCAATGACTCCAGTTCCTTCGTCTTGACTCCTGCCAAGATTCTCGCTCAGTTTGAAGCTCCTGAAGTAATTCCTTGTACTTGTGTTAAGTTAATCTCAGTTGTAGGATTGCTCCTCTCTATTTAAATAATTTTTTATTAAATTAATTATATTTTTGATTTAATTTAATTCTAGTTACTCGATATGTTTTTTCAAAACTTACTCCTTAAAATTAATTATAAAGCAATTTAACCTTAAACTTTAGCTTTTATTTATTTAACTTTGATATAATTTATAATTGCTCATTTTAAGACTTAAAATTTTCAATTGTTAGAAAAATTAGTTTTATTCAAATTTTCTTTGATTAAGTTATTAATATATTTAAACTTAGCATTTTTAACTTTTCCTTTTATTCGAAATTAAAATTACCCAGTCATTATAACTTTAGATTGAAAGTATATACTATTTTTAAAGCATCTCTTATTTACTTTTCAGCCAGATAAATAGTAAATAAATGAGATTGCAGAACGCGTAGTACCTCAATGGAGCGTATCTCTTTAATAAAGATTTTTAAAGTTAAAAAATTCCTTGCTGAAGTCTTCCACATTGCTAACATTCTCAGTGATATTTGTCTTCTATAGGGTTGTGATAGGAATGCTACCACAAGAGACCTTAGTATCTGGCATATTTCATCATTAATGCTACTTGATGCCTCTTCGATCTTGTCTTCTCTTCTCTTGATTTCTACAAAGATTTTTGATTGGTTCTTCACTTATGGAGTACTTCCTGGTACCAGAGTATAAGTCGGTTTCAGTTGGGGAATCGCTCCTCCCTATTTATTTATATATTATAAAATAAAACTACTATAATTATATATTTTACTTCTAACTTCAATTCTTTTATACTTGATAGCTTTGTAAGATTCATCAATAATTTAGCTTTATCTCTATAATAAATTTAAATAGTGGAACTAAAATTTCTTATTATTGAAATAGCTACACAAAAGAACTTAGCTAAATTAACTTAAAACAAGCTGATAAATCAAAAATGAATAAATAATGAAATCATAAAATGAATAATTTTGTAATTTAGTAGAATGACACATTACTAGTAATATTTATAGTCTAAGACTTTAAATATTAAATTAAATTAAATTAAATTAAATTAAGTGTTAAGGAAGGGACTGTTTATCTTAATAGATGCCTACCTGATGTGTGTTAAGTGTACATCATCACTAATCTTTTCTTCTTGTTTATGTCTTTTTGGGCTTTCCTTTCGTCTCGCCTGGACCCATTTCTCGGCTTTATAGGCGAATATCGCCATCCAGTCCGTCTTCAACTGGCAGAAACCGCCGATTTGCCTAGGTAGCTCCTAAGAGGTGGAGAGATCACTCCAAGGCGGCACCTTGGTCTGAGTTAGTAGGAGGTGTAATTGAGTCCCTTGGTTGGGAAGTCCAAGGATGAATGCACCACAGAGTGCACAAGTTATTGAGGGAAGGTATTTAAGCCTTTCTGTGGCTTATTTCTCAGCACGGGGGATTGCATCTTCATCGCAAGTCCCTTTAAAACCTGCTGAAGTTCCTTGTGCATCTCAGGTACCATTTCCACCCTCTTTAATTTCAATTATATAAGACTTTAAATACAATAAAATATTAAAAGCTCCGATACTTTCTATAAATGTCTTTCTCTTTATATAACGCTAAATTTATTATCTTTTCAATTTTATGATTTATACTTTTATTTTTACTTAAGTGATTTGATTCTTTTAGTGTATCTTTTTGTTCTTTTAGCATTTCATGAAACTATTTATGGACTAGAATATTTGAAGAATTTATTAAAATTAAGAATTTTAGTTTTATAGAAATGTTTATATTTATAGCTGTAAATATATAGAAGTAATCTCTTTTATGTTTCCTTTTTAGAATGAATTGCTTATAATTCCAAAATAACCTACATAATATTTTATCTAAAATATTATAAGATTCTCTTTATTTTTGCCATTATTCAAAAGATATTAAGTGTTAAGTTTGCACATATTGAGATCTTATTTTAATTAAAGAAAAAATGCTATCAATTTATAAATAGCAATAGTCTCTTTAAAAACTGCTAAATATAAAAATTAAAGATAATTTAAGAAACATTCTTTAATAATTTCTATTTAGTCAATAACTCTTCAAATAGTAACTTTAAATATGCTCCTTTAATTAATTTCAACTAAAAAAGTTTTTGGACCGGAAACTCCTTTCCGATTGCACGACCCGATGCTCTCTTTTTATGGAATAACGGGGATATCCTGTTGTGCTCCAGACACAGTTGCTAGGGAGCTCCATCGCTATGAGCAGCCAGGCTTCACGCCCCTACCAAGAGCGGATAATCTCAAAGACAGCGATCCCTTCAGAAAATGACTCTGACCAGGGACTTTCTCAGCGACAGGAAAGGAATTTATTCCTAGCCATAAAACCAGAAAGTTTAGTCACGAAGGTCATTCTCAGCTCCCACCATCTTTTCAATTATTTAAATATTCTCCTTTAGAGTAATTATAAAAAAGACTTTATTTATATATTCCCAGTACTTATTTAGTCCTTAGTAATTCAATCGTGCTAAATATCAAAGTTATATAATTAATGCTAGAAAAATCTTTTGAATTTAATAAAAAGTATAAGGCAACTAAACTTAACAATCAGTATATGTTTATAGTTTTTTAATTAATTTAATTGGAATTTTTTAAAAGTAATTTAACTAAAGTTGTTTAAGTATCTAATGTCTATCCTTTATTTTAAGTTTAAAGCGAAAACAAAAATTTCCATGAATGGTAAATAGAAAGATAAAAGAAAATATCTTATCAATTATTAATATTTTTGTTCTCAAATAAATTTATTTTACCATATGTTTAAAATTTTTCCTTCAATGTGATAAAAGTATAATCGAAAAGTTTAAAAATTTTTGTATATTTAATCAACTAGAAAACTCATGAAATATCTAATAAAGATAAAATAAATAGTACTAGAAAATTAATTAGACTGTAGAACGTTTATAGTTAAGTTTACTATAATAAGGATAAAGCTTAGATAATTATTAGCATTAGTTACTCTTTATCTATTATTATTTAAAATTATAAATAAGAGATATATTTTAAAATAAGTACTTCTTAAACTCATTAACTATCTCAAGTTTCTTTATTTCTCATAGAATATTATATTTATATATTATCTATTCTATTTATTTTTGTAGTCTTAAATATTAAAATAAAATATTAGTTTAACTTAATTTAAAATAAAAACAATCAGTCTTTGAAAATCTTCCAAGATATTTAAATTTAATTTTAACTTATTTTATAATAAAACTTAATTAAAATTAGAAAATACATATTCTTAATATCTAGTTTATTAAGAATTAAGATAAGGAATTTGAATGCCTAATTGATATCTTAGATAATTTTTTCAATTTTCACTAAATTTTACTCATCATAAATAAATTTCTAGGAGTTATTAATATACTAAATATATTAGCTGGCTAATTATTTTTTCTTTTGTATTTTAAAGTAAGTTGCATTATATTCCTTAAAACTAATTTTAAATAATTTTCTTTTAAATTTATTAATAACTTTTATTTAGTTTTTTAATTATTAATATATAAATTTAAATTAATTTAATTTATTTAAACTTAAGATATCAATTACTTACTATATTAATATAAAATATCTTAGATATATTTAAATTGTTAATTTTATTTAGCTGTATAAATTATATGAATTATTAACTTAAGCATTTATATTATAATATCTGAATTAAAATTATTAAAATAAATATTTATTGCTTATTTTAACTTTATAGTTGGTATATTACTTATGAATATCTAATGTGAATAATTAAGTATATTATAAATGCTACTATCTATATTATAATCAAATTTTTATTAAAAAAGAATTAATTTATTTTCTTTTTCTTTTCTTTTCTATCTGATATTATTTAAAATAATTAATATATGATAGATTGATGTATCCTATGCAATTTAAATAATAAAGAGCTTATTTTCATATACTTAATATTTTTTAGTATATTTAAAATTCTTTAAAAAAAGGAAGTTATTGAGATATTAAAAAAACGTTGTATTCATAATAAAAAAGTAAGGTAATATAAGAAAAAATGATATGATTATAATAAATTAAATAATAAATATAAATTATTAAGGAAAATTAATTTATACTAAAGAAATTAATTTAATTTGGAGTATGATAACTAAAAGTAATTTAGGATATTTTAACTTAATAATTATTATTTATTTAAACAAATATTTTGGATGATTAAATGAAAGGTATAAGTAAAGATTATTTTTAGATTTAGTATAATTTAAATATTTTATCTATCCTTATTTAATATAAAATATTGGAATATAATAAGCCAATTAATTAATTTTTAAAAAGATTAATCTTTTATAGTATAAAGATTATGCTAATTTTTTATTAATTTATTATGTATAAAAATTAAAAATTTATAATTAAAGTTAGATTATGTTAAATAATAAACTTGAACAGTTAAAATTAATACTATAAAAGTGCTACTTGAAATTACTCTCCTGAAAATAAGAATTAAATGTAAAATAATTAAAAGATTACATATTTAATCTATAATAAATAAAAATTTAAATATATATAATTCTATTTAAAAAAGCTGAGAATTTAATTAACCTTCAGTTATATTCATTCTTTTTTTCTATAAATTAGTTTAATTTATTTCGATTGAGATTCTCTACAGTTTAATTTTAAAATGCAAAATAGTTTTTGATGTTATTGTTGCTTTAGTATATTAAATGAAGATAAATTAGAAAGTAATTTTAGTATTATTAATTTTAAAGTTATTATTATTTATCATATTTTCTGTTTGCTTTTTTATATATTTAATTAAATTTGATATTTATGATATTTTCATAATAATAGTAATTATTTAATTATTTATAACTTAGTAACTATAAATAATTCTAGTTAGTATTTTTACATTAGGATGTTATTATTTTCTTCCTTCTTAAATTTAAATTTTAATATTTTAATGCTAATTAGCAATTTTTCAATTTGCTTAATTTTAATTTTAAGAAATTTAGCAAATCATAATTATTTATATAACAAATTGATTAAATTTAAATTATTATATTTACTTATATTTATTACTATTTTCTTTTTTTAATAATAATGATAAAAATAATTAATTTATATTATTTTAATTTATCATTTAACTATAAAATTCTAGATTTTTTTTACTTTTCCTTTTTTTATTTTTTATATTAATTTAAATAAAATTATTATCTTCCTTTTCACTTCCTTTATGGTTGTAATTTTTCTTCTAATTTTTCTTTAGTGCAACTTGATTTATTTCTTTTCTTTAGACTTATTTTTCTTTTTTTACTTTTTTTAAGCTTAAACTTTATTGTTTGCTCGAGATTTTACTTCTTTTTTTAGCTTTGAAAAGAACTAAAATTAATAAATAAATAATCCCCTAAATTTGATTCTCTTATATGTTTTTGCAATTAAAATTAACTTTTATTATTTCTCTTAATTTTAAGTGTTTTCTATCTTTTAGCTACTAAAATTATTTAGTTAAAAATTAATCTAAGTTTCACCAAAAATTTAAGCAGTAGATATTTATTATTCTCTTTAAGATTATGATACTACAATTGCTAGTTACTTTGATAATTTCACTTTTCACTAAAGTTTATAGTGATTAATGATATTTCTTATATTTGGTTAAATTATTCCTAAGCTTAAAATAAAAATAAGATACTCTAAAAGTATATTAAAAAATATCCTATCTACTCACATTTCTATGTTCTATTTTATCCTTATTCACCTATATAAAGTAGATATTAGATAAATAAATTAGCATCAGAAAAACTTCAAATATGCATTCTAAGTAATTTCGTTTTTTAGTCTCATATAGCTTATAAAATAGTAAAGCAAAAATTAAAGTAAGCTTAAGCTTATTAGCATTACTTATATTTACTGATTACCTAATAGAACTATTAATATACATCCTAAAAAGAAGCATCTAACTAGAAATAAAGGATAGTAAGCAGGATATTTGGTAGCTTAGAAGGCTTAGAAGAAAATGTTTAATCTACCTTTCTCTTTCTTAAGTTATTCTTCCTCTTCTTAAGTATTTAATCTACTTTATTAACTATAAAGTGAAAATAACTTTTTGCAGCAAGTAAAGATGATGATGATCTAGATATCAGAGTATAAGAACTTTCCATAAATATTAAAGCTAGCAGCACATTTAAAGTGTCTAACATTTTTCCAAAGTTTAAGTAGTAAATCTATAAGAAAATAGCGCAGTTAAGTTTAAAGTTTTGCCTATATAAATATCAATTTCTAATTCATACTAGCATAAACTTTTAAGCATCTTTAAAAGCTTTAAATCTTTATCTAGTGCGAAATTACTAACAATGCAGTATACAATTAACCAGATTACCTATTAGACCGCGATGATATCCATATTTTTTTAATTATAATAATAATCATTATTATTATGAATTGAAGTGATCATCTTCATTAGGTTAGACACTACTTTAAAGCTTATTAGTTGGTACAAATATTAAATTTCCAATCTTGTTCCGGATCATCTTCTTTGAATACATATATGCAAATACTGCATTAATCCTTTTTATTACAGTTATCTTACTTCAGTCTATTTTGATTCCAATCTTAATTAGGTTCTTCTTTATTGAGTAAATGAAATGTCATCAAGATTTAATTCTCTTTGTACGGTTTTTTTCTGCATAATAGACTTTCTAAAGTGTAGTGTAGATTATTTATCAATTTTTGTTTCCTATAGCTTACTATTTTTTTTTCTAAATCTTCAGCATTTATTTTTAAATATGTCCATATTTCCTCCAATATCAGCAATATTTTCTTCTCTTTAGAAAAAAAATATTTATTAGCTGAGAAGTTGGTTCCACGTTCATGAGATTATTCGTTGCTATATTTCAAGAAACAAATTTTCAGTCAACTCGAATAGTTGATTAAATTTTATTTCAATTCATACAAATCTGAACTTATTTTATCATGGATTTACGTTCTTTAGTTTTAAAGTTCTTAAAATAAGTTAAAGAGTTTTCCTTAAAGCTCTTATACTTGACGTTAAAGCCTTTCATTTTCATTTTACATATTTTGATTTTTTAGTTATTTAGTTATTTATCGTTGCTTAAGAAAAAGTTATCCTTTTAAAAAAATAAAGCGAGAAGTTTTATATTTTTTATTAATAAATTTAAGACTTTTCTTTCAATTAAAATTACGAAGTAAAGAGCAATTTATTTATATCGAAGAGTAAAACTCAGCAACCTTTACTGTTTTATATCTAATTTGAAACTAAGAAAGTTAAAATGTAAACGTAAAATCTACTATGTAGTTAGATGATTTAACTAAATATAGACATTAGTTTTAGTATATTATTTATAATATTGTTAGATTATACTATTTAAACTAAAAACGCCCAACGTGGGGCTCGAATCCACGACCACCAGATTAAGAGTCTGACGCTCTACCGACTGAGCTAACCGGGCTCAATTTAATTGAATCAGTTTTTCTTAAATACTAACTATCTTGAATGAAATGTAATTAACTCTTAGCTTCTTAGTTAATATCCTTTATTATTTTAATCTTTCTTCACTTCCTAATATTTAGTTATTATTTTTCTACCTAAGAGTAAGAACTTAATTCTTATATTCAATAAATTAAAAATACTATCTAGCTAAGATATTCACAGCTTCATTATATTCTGCTATATCAATTACTAGTAATACTAAGAATCCTAATAATAGACATTTAGATTATAGAGGTATTAACTAGTTAGTTTAGATAGGATATAGTTATAAGTATTATACAAAGCTTTAAATCATATAGTTAGTAAAATATATTCAGTTATTGCTAAAGTAAACAGTATAAAAGGTTTATAAGTGTAAACTAAATTATATCATTTATATTATTGTAAATAAATAAGGTAATTAAGAAATATTTATTATAATAGAAAGTATTAAATTTCGTAAAATTTTGGAAATGAAATGCTGTAATAGCAAAATAGAATCTAATTATAAGATAAATAATTAAAATTTTATTTAAATTAATAAGGGAAAAAATAAAGCAATTAGTGAATTAGATTTTAAGATTACAAAACTAAAAATAAAAAATATACTCTTTTAGATTTAACTAAGAAAAACTTTATATCTCTAGCCTAACTAGATAGACATAATTAAAATCAAGTTAAATTTTTTTTAATTAAGAGGTGAACAATAATTTTTTCAAAAGAACAAACATAATCAAGATAAAAAAAAATGATAAGACAGATATCCTAATTGTAATTAAATTAAAAGATAGGAAAGTTTTAGAAAATGTATTAGTTACTAAATAAATTAATAAAGCAGGCAAAATTCCATTTAATTACATTAGAATAAGAATGAGAAATAAAGAATCGAAATTGTCTTAAATCAATATCATGTTGTCCTAAAATATATGACAAGTTTATTAAGCACTTACGCTAACTAGACAAAGTCGATATCAGTGAAAACAAATATATAATTAAGAAAATAAAAATCTAGGACTTTTGCGAAAAAGTTTCAAAAATAGGCTTTCTTTCCTAGGTTTAGAAATTAAAATACAAATCATCTCATAATTTATTTAGGTAGAATTTTATTAGCAGAAAGCATTAATCATATTTTATTTATTTATTTTAATTCTATCTATTAACTTTAAACTTTAAAGCATCATATGATTTAGAAACAATTTTAAAATTAAAGTTTATTATATAATAGCTTATTAAAATTTAGCTAATATATTTACACTGCAAATTACAAAAATGCATAGTAATAATAGAACAGCCTTATATACAATAAAAGCATAAAGTCTCTTATTGAAAAAGTTATTATGAAAGAGGAATTTATTCTGAAGAAATAATTTTATTATTAAACATTTTTAATGATATTTAGATATAGATTTAATAACTTTCTCATTCTATAATGCATCCTTTATATTCTAATTAAACTTTCTCTTAATTATAGGTATTTTTTAAATATCTATAGTATATTAAAGATATATTTATACATATAGTTAGGCTTCTACTTTAGGTTTCTATTTCCTTTATTAAATAACTTTATATCATAAAATAAACTAAATTTTTCCCAACTTTATTTCATAGCAATTATTTATTTTATATTAGGTGACAATTAAATGTAGTAATACCCTTCACTGTAGATCTTAAAATTTTAATGAAATCAAGCATTTAGAACTAAAAACTATAATAGCAGACTTAAATCTAAACATTTGAGAGTTGTAAATGCAGATTTTTTCTTAATATCTTTTGTTTATCTTTCAGTCTTTATTTTAAAGGTATTACATATTTTCTAAACATACTATTTTATTTTTAATTTAGTGTTTAGTTTAAATTATATGGGTATATAAATTGCAAAAAGATAGAATTTTAAAGTTATTACTACATAGGTTTCTGCTTTCTTTTTATATATTACTCTTAAGCTTACTAGTCACCCCTAAGGTTTTTTATACATTTAAATTGCTTAAAGATAATGATATTTATAATTTATTCTTTATACCTTTCTACTTCTATTATAGATATAAGTAATTTATATTAATTAAAAAATAACTTAAAACGAGAAATAGACAATTAAGATAATTATGAGATAGATAAAAATATTGGTAGAAAGCTTTTGTTAGACATCTCTTAATATCCTAAAATAAAATTAAGCACAATAAATAGAAAGCAACAATTTTAATAATATAGTATTAGATATTTCATCTAATACTCTTAAATTATATTAAGATACATATTTCTTTTATTAAATCATACTTTATACTTATCTTAGTACCAAAGCTTTTAGAGTTTGTAGTTATTATTATCTTAAACATGGAAAATTAAAAAAGTATTAAATAACTTTTTTCAAACATTAAAAATTTTAATTTTTATCATTTTTAGTTTTTTAGTTATGAAATAAGAAATAGATAAATATAAAAAACTAGATGAAAGTAGAATTATAGCATTTAGAACTTAAATTAAAAATAGTTAAAATGTAGCTTTTATTCAGATTCTATTTTTCTTAGGTAATATCACTAATATAATCATATGCTAGTACCTTTAAATAATTTAAAATATAAACATTTGAAGCATGAATGTATGATATTATAGAAATTATCTACTCATATCAATAAATACTCTATATTTGTTGCTTTCCAAATACATTTACTCCGTAAAAGCTATTCTTAACCATTATTAATATCAAAGAATTGTAAAATAGTAAGTATTGATAAATGAAAATAACTTTTCATTGAAGATAAAATTATAGACGAATATAAAACAACTATTGCATTTTCAATCAGTTCTACTTTGATAATAATTTTTATCAAATCATTTGGAAACAATATCATTAGCTTCTGACTTCTGGTAGAAAGAATTCAAAGTAATTGACTGAAAAATTAAGAATCTTTTACTCATTAGGTTATTTATTTTATAATTATAAAAAACTAAAAGTGCATATAGAAAATCAACTACAGATGTAGTAAGGTAGGGGACTAATTTAAGATATTTTTAAATAAATTTAAAATTATGAAAATTAATAATTATTCTATTTCAATTTCTTCTATGCTCTTATCAATACTGATTAAATAATTACTATCTTTGTTTTAGTTAGTTACCTCAACTATTTATTTTGTTTTATTTTAGCTTTGAATATTCTCCTGGTTATCCTAGGTTTTCTGGGCTTTCTAATTATTTTGAAGATCATTTAAATCTTCCTTTTGATATTTTTATATCTATATGCTTGGAATTTTTTTCTCTTCTTATCCCTAAAAGATATCAGGGTCTAGAAATTAGTTTTGGGTTGTCTTCTATTTATCAGTATATTAGGGGACCTATTATCTCTTATCTAATGTTTTTTTAACTGCATAATTGACAATTAATAAATTTTAGTTTTAACTAGAAGATTTTTCTAAATTTTATGTATCTGGCTAAACAGAAGAATTCGGAGTTTAATTTGCAAATACTTTTTAAGGAAATTTCGTCTTTTAAAATACACTCTTCGATTGCTTATTTCTTTATAATCCAGATAGCAAATAGTTACTAAAGTCTATCTTCTATTAATCATTAAAACTTTTATGCTATTAAATGTAAATTTAGCTTGCTCCCTCTTATCTTAAGATTATCTACTCTCTTAATAGTTAATTCTGGTATTTTATATTTTTTTCAAATTAAATATTATTTCCTTAAGTGTTTTGCATATTTTGCTATTATTTTCTTACTATAATTTCATCAAGCTATTTAAGCTTATTTAGATATTCCTTCTTTATGCTTATTTACTTCTTCAAATTCTTAAACTTTTTCTCTGTAAATAATGCTTTCAAATCTGGCAATATATTTTAGCCAGCCATTTTAGTGAATCTTTTCTTTATAGATTCTTTGTTAAATGTATAGTTAATTATTTACTAGAACTGTGAGTTGTTTGCCTCATTGATTTATTAAATAGAGCTATCCTCATTAAGCTACTAAACTGAATTTTAATAACTTACTTTGCTGATTGAAAAATCAATTTCATCCCTCTGCGCTTGTAACAGGATTAGCTCTGTCATAATCCTAAACTAATGACTTACTTCAAAGAATTGAGTAGCTATTTACTCGTAGTAATGCTGCTCTGAATTCAATTTCTCGTCAAAATTTTTGACTTTATTTCCCTAGCACTTTTTTAATATTTAACTCTCAGGGAATATTAAATAGATAAAGCTAATCATAATCCCTAATATTAGGAAATAATGCATTTCTTAGCCTAAGTGATAATAGAAGAGCCAAGATGAAACTGAGTAAATCAGAAGATAGTAAGAAAGTAATTCTGTCATACTTTAGTTCAAATGAGGCCCAAGACTTAAAGAGCGGCTGCATCGTCTAATAAAAGTATACTTATCTATTCAGTATTTGATAAGGAATCCCTATCAAAGTAATGACGTAGGCAAAAGGTAAAACAGATGAATAAGCTAAAGTAGTTATTAGAGTCTTATTTATATGAGAGTAGCTACTAATAACATTAAAAGGCTCATCTTCGTACAAACTATTTAACTAAGCTTAAGAATGATAAGTATTGTTAATTTTAAATCGCATATAAAGTCTTTTCACTTTTTTAATTATTTACTTAAAGTTAATCAAGTAACTTAAAATAAAGGAATGAGAGCAAATGCAACTAAGAGTTGGCAGATACCATTTACAAGATTGCAGTCTTCGAACCAGTCTTCTACTTCTTACTCTACCAATAAAATTATAAAAGCTGAGGCAAAACTTTATGCTAAGGTTATTTTTCTAGTAACACTTGTAGTAAAGTTAGTTCAAGTTTCATGCTTTTACAACACACTTATCATGGTAAGGATTGTATTCAAAAGCTAGTTAAGTATTAAAATTACTATAGCTTGCTAAATCTCATCAGTTCAATTACTTATAACGTTTTCTTTATTTTTATGTATCATAGTTGATTTAAAGTAATAAAGGAAATAAATTCCTCCTACCATTATGAAAATTGTTGAGAGTCATACCATAAAGGTATATTTTAGCTTTTATATGAAATTTATGCCTAAGTTCTCTCAATAGATATCGCTAGGATCTGGAGGTTCGATTGAAATAACGAATTCTCAGTTTGTTTCTGACTATTTACCTTTAAACCAATCTTGTTAAAATCTGTTTAGCTCATTTAACTCATTATTTTAGGGGATTTTCTCTAAATTTTTAATGTACATAATAAGCATCAGATTGTGTTCTTAAAGTAACGAAAGCTTATCCTGTAGTTAAATTTTCAATTTAAATCTCCTTTTTTTCAGTTTCGTCTATTAAATTCTAAATTTCGTTCAATTTCTATTAATAAAACTCTGAATCTTATTCTTTTTCTTTGCATTGATCAAAGCAAAATCACTTTTTAGTATTTGAGTCTATTTTTTACGCCTACTCCAGCATTTTTCTTAAGCTCTACTTTCTTGTATTATTGGACTAGTTTCATATAATTCTATAGCTTAAATGGGAATATTATCTTAGAAACTTCGCATTTCTTACCATCTGCTCTTCCTTAATTTTCAATAAAATCTTTAAGCTGATTTTTTGTTATTCCATTAGGAAGATGCTTTAGTCAAACTACGTAATCTTTTGGCTAAACTATTTTAATATCAATTTCGATTAATTTTTTCTAGCAGTATCTCTTGCAGATGATTACTACTGCCATCATTAAAAATCAGTTCAAAAGTTAAAAAATTTCAAAGTAAATTGGAATTTAACCTTCAGATTAGCTATTTAAGTAGTACTTTATACTGTTTTTAAGTTAAAGTACTGACTCATCGTCAATTTTCTAATGCTTATCTTCGCTTTGCAATATGCAAAGGATTCATTGAGCGAATCCAAAGGGAACAAAGGAAATAGCGAGTAGAATAATTATAAACTTGAAGTATATGAAATAAAGACTAAATCCTACTCCAAAATTTCCAAATTCGTCTACACTGCAATTTATTGAAAATTTTTGACCTTCAACTGGAAGACCGCATCATTCACAGAAAGTGTATTTCTCAATATTTTGAAAATCAATTTTTTTAATTCTTTTAGCTTTATTGTGAAGTTAAGCTAACTCAATAGATCCTTAGTTTACAGCTTCGAATCCTTTTCTGAATTCCTCATAGCCAATAGACTTTCTACTTTCGATGTTTTTTTGTAATTTTATTTTTTGTTGATTAAAAGTATTAGTTTCTTAAATACTGGATGTTCTCTTCTGATCACTAGCATCATTACTTTATTTTTAATCGGACTAAGCAAATTTAGACTAAGACTACTCTTTTTCATTATTTACTAATATTTACTCTTCTTATGTTAGAACTTCAGCACCTAATTCTTAAATTCTGATTTTAAAAACATTACTACTATCAAAGTTTTCAGTGCTGGTTTTTCTATAATGATTATAACTATTCTATTTGATTTTATCATTTATACTTTTATTTTTCTCCTAATTAACTTTCATTTTCTAATGCTTTTAGTTAAACCCCTCTTCTTTTATAGAGGTATTTAAGTTATCAATTTCATCACTTAAATGTTCTTCTTACTGATTGAAAAAAGAAGGAATGTTAGTTGGATCTTCATCTTTTTCATCAATACTAAACATCTTTAATACTAATATATAATAAAGGTTTCTTAATACACTAAATCATGCTATTTAAATTAAATTATTTTAGTAATAAATAAACAAATAAATAAGCTTATTTACCTCTTTCTTCTTAGCTTATTTAAACTAGGATTATTTATTAGATGTAATAAGCTTAATATTATTATCATAGCTTTGGTACTTATTTTTTTATTTTAGCAATTAAGTTATCATTGCCTAATCATCTAATGGGTTAAGATATTATCTAACATCTTCTTGGTTCATATTTTTTAGCCCTTCTATTCAAGAGACTAATAGAAGGAAATTAGTTATGCAAATAAGATCTTACAAGTAATTATTAATAAGAACTATGATCTTTATTTATACCTAATATGCTATAAGGGTTTAATGGTATACTCATATAAGTATTTAGTGCATATTAAGAATAATATGCTTAGTGCTAGTAAATATGCTACTGTATATGTAACTAACATAACTATCAATGATGCTATTGCTTAAATAAGTAACTCTAGTTATATGTAATTTATGATGTATTCAATCAATGCTATACTTAAGATATATCAAATCTGCTAGCTTTATACAGTAAATTTTATACTGAATTTTATTAAAGGAAAATTGTCAAGAGTTATGATATCAAATCTGGGAAATTTATAATTAATCAAAATTAGAAATTAGTTGAAAGAAGTGGAAGTTAACTATTAAATGCAGCTAGTTACTAGTCTTTCAGTTTTAAGAGTATTTTATATCGAATTGCTGATATTTTAGAAGTTGTAATGAATAAACTTATATAATATCTAACTGCATCTAAAGAGTATATCTTGAAAGAAATATATTAATCATATAGAACAGAAATACAAGAAAATTATAATATATCTAAGAATTAGATTAATTCAAAAGAAAGGTAAGGGACTTATAGTATAGTAGCAGTATATGACTAAATAGCTATTTAAGTTATATTAATTGTTTTAATACCTTAAAATTTAATTTACTATTAAAGTTTTAGTTTCAAGTGCGAACTTAAAAGTTTTTGCAAAATAATTTTTCTTTTAATATTTTTATATGCTAAGAGCCAGTTTTATTTCGAATTTGTCAATTAAAAGATCTTTTATTGAGAATGTTAGGTAAAATTCTTAAGGCTAAAGATTTTAAACTTATAATTTAGGAAGAAGAAAAGATAGAGTTATCATCTCAATTAAAACTTTGTTAAGGAATTTTTAATTTTTTCTAGTTTATTTTCTTTGTTAGTTTTTAAATTAGGGGTTAATTAATTTAATTTTAAACTAAAAGAGTTTTTGGACTGCAACTTCTTGCAGTTTAACGACCCCAACACTCCCTTCATGGGATAACGGGTATATCCTGTTGCTTTCGAAAAGCAGCTGCCAGGGAGCTCCATCGCTATGGGCAGCCAGGCTTCAAGCCCCTACCAGGAGTGGATAATCAAGAGGAAGGCGTTCCCTTGCAAAGGTTGACTTTTACCAGGAACTTTCTCAGCGACAGGAAAGGAACTTGTTCCTAGCCATAAAACCAGAAAGTATGATTCAGAAGGTCAATCTCAGCTCCCACCATCTTTTTAATTATCTTAAATTAGGGGTTATAAAAGATAGTAAATCAATGCAAAAATGAAAAGATAATTAGTTACATAGGAAAAATAATAAATGCTAGAAAACTTAAGTGTAAGAGTAGAAGGAGGGGAAAATAAGGTTAAAAGAAACATGATATTTATAAACTTTTATAGGGATGAGGTATCTAATTTAGTAAGAAACTTCAAAGAGTACCATTTTCATTAAAGTGAATAAATACGATTATAGATTAATAACATCTCTTTGGGAGCGCAGCTTTTACAATATTAATATTAAAAGAAATTTTTCATATTTCTTTTTATCATTCTAGCCATCCATTGAATAACAACAACTTCTCTAGCTGGAATCTACTTTTTTAAAAATTATTCTTAAATCTTGAGTCAAAAGCTCCTGTCATCTTGAATAAGATCCAAATAAGAATTGTAATAATTCATTATTAGGCCCGTCAGTCAAACATTCATACTATTAACGAGAATCCTCGAAAAAATTATGCTTGTCTCTTTTGAGTTTATCCCCCTTCCTCGTGGTGGCATCTAATACTAGATTACTCGCAAAGAGTATACACTGAACCAAATTAACCTACTAATTCTTCTGACTATTGCCTAAATCCATATTTTTTATATAATAATTAAATTATTAGTTAATTTTATACTTTTGATTAGCAAATAGTAGGAATAGCAAGTTTAAATTCTTAAATAATTATCTAAGCTACTAATAAGATTAAAAAAATAAGGATTTAGGCTTTAAATCCGATATTATTAAGTTTTATCATAATCCTTTAGTTTTAAATTAGAGAAAATTTAGAAATAATTGATAAGAGATTTAATTTCGCGAATAAAGAAGCAGGCTAAATAATTTTATTTATAACTTCTATTAATTGATAGCTATATTTTAATCTGCTTATGCTAGTTAATTTAAGGTAAATTAGAAATACCTTCATTTGCTAAATTTAAAAAGCTTAACTTTTTATTGACTTTCTGTTAATTAATCTCTCTAAGAAGACTCTTAAAATTATAAAATTACTGAGACTATGAAAAACTAGCATCAATGATTACATTAATTCATATTAACTAATTTTACAATATTGTGATATTATTGGACTAAAAAAGCAAAATTTTAAAGAATCAAAATAGCTTAGACAAAATTTATCTGGCTAATAATAAGCTAAAACTCGATAAAAATGACTTGAAAAACAGAATTTAAATACAATGAAATTGTTAATAATAATAATAATGAACTTAAAGTTTAAAAGTCTTGCAATACCTGGAATCTCAACCAGTTTCTTGCTGCCATTTTTTTAACGTGGATGGATACCACGACCGAGTTTTTTACGTGGGAGGTAACCACTAAAAATCTCCGAGTTTCCAGCAAATATTTTTCTTTTATAGACTCCGGCTTCAGTAATTCATAGCCTATTAAGAGTCTTTCACGTTCTTATTTGTTCTTTTATTTATATTTATTTTCAGCCACCACAATTTTTCAATAAATGTTATCTTGACTTGCAATACCAACATTGTTTGGTTTATCTTTTCAAAGGTTTTTTCTAAAATACTTTTTTTCAAGCTTATTTATTTGTTTTATTAAATCTTATTCAATATTTTCATCTTTCTGTTTTTCTGCAACATCTTTTTAAATTGATTCCTTTTCAATGATCATGTCTTGATTTTGTTTAAGGTTCGTTTGAGACTATTAGTATAATTATTATTTCGTTAATAAATTATTCTGGATTAACTGACGTCTATTTATTAGCAATTCATTATTTTGATTATCTATGAAGTTCATTAATTCTCTGATTTTTTCTCCTTGGTTGTAAATTATTTCTTGATACTCAGAAATTTTATTTTCATTTAGTCGAGCTATAAAAAAAGTTCTGAATTCTCTCCAATCTTACCTTGATTCTTCTGAGCTGTTCCTATCATAACTTTACCTTCTGATGAGGAACTCGATTTATCTTCTAGTTTTTGTTATTTAAGTAATTGTTTTCGCCGCTTTCCTTTTTGCGTTTCTAGTTAAGTTTTTGGAAAGGCGTATAGATTGTTCCATTTTTTTTAATTCTACAATGAAATTGTTAAATAAAGTCAATTATAACTTGATAAAAATAAGAGTTAAATGGGAAGAGCTTTTAACCAACAAAATATTAAAATAATTTATTCAGATAAATTAAGTCAAAAGATTACTTTAAAAATTTAGCTTAACACTAAGTCATCTTATTACTTACTAAGAAATTTGAAGAAAACTGATAGCTTAGTATGAAAATTAAATAAAATGCAGTTGATAGGTTGAAAATTATAGATAGATTAAGAAATAGACTACTATGATATCTCTTTAAATTTATTAATTTATAATAAAATAAAAATATTCATACTTTACAACTAATTTTAACGATCTTGAAGCTAAATTGATTTCTTCGACATATTATCTCCCAATTTTTCCACTTTAGGTTTATCACAAAAGTTTAAGTTTAGCAAATTTACCAATTTTAAATTTAATCCTTAATCTCAAACCCAATTTAGAGCAAACTTTTGACTGAAGGTTGAATTCGATTAAAAAGGTTATATTTTCCTCTATTTTATTGCCGTCAAAAGTATTTTAGTAACTTTTATATGTCTTTAATACTTAAAATTAATTAATTATAATTAGGGCTAAATAGTTAAGCTAGAAATAAGGAAAATATGATTTAAAAATGTATTTAGTTTAAAGATATATGAATATGAGTAGCATTTTCAATAGACAATTAAGGAATTTCACTATAGCATAAACTTATTTAAAATTGAATAATTTATATAAAACTTTAGAAAATTCATTTGGAGATTTAATTTCTTTTATAAAATATGATCTCATTTATTAAAGAAACTTCATTAGTGCTTATAAAAAGTTATATATTCTCTCTAAGATGTTATTAAATTAATTCCTCAGTTAAAAATATTAATTTCAATCTTAAGTCAAACTTAGCAAGAATTTTGTCCTTAGGTTATTGAAGTTGTATGTTATAAACATTGCTATAAATTCTTTTATTCAATGAATCATAAATGTATTCAGTGCAACGAAGGATTTGAATTTAAGGCAGATTCTTGTGCTTTTTGTTTAAAACTTCATATGAAGATGGGTATGCTTTATAATATTCTTAAACATAATAAGTTTATAATAATAGTCAGTTTTGTGTATTACATAAAGAAACCAATAGAGTTGTCTTGAATGTGAGTACTAAGAAGGGAATTTGCTTAAAGTTTGAAGAACCTTTTATCCTTTTCCAAGAATAATGCGTTGCCAGCTGTCCTAATGAGACTTACTATGTTTATAACTATATATGGTAAAATATGAAAATAGTATCCAGAACTGCTTAAGTTGTAGTATAGAAGGAGAAATATATACTAGATGCCAAGATTCATATGTTTTATTAGAAAACGAACGGGTTTTTAAAATGTCAAAGAGAAGGATATTTAGCTTATAATGGAATATGTCTAAAATGCAAGGATAAATAAAGAAACTGTTCAAGTTTTAGTGATAATGGAGAAATTTGCAGTTAGTGCGAAAGACCTTATCTATTATTTGAAAATACTTGTGTATTAAAACTGTTCTATCGACGTATTTTACAGTTATAAAGTTATATGTTTAAACTTACTCAATTTCAGATTCGATTTAAGTCAATAAAAACATGATAAGTCAAGGCTTGAATATAAAAAAATTAATTCTTTACTTAGTAATTTTAATTTAAAAAGCCTTATAAATTAGTTAAATATCAAATATAAAAATATTAGCACTATTTAATACAAAAATAATAATAAAAAATAAAAAAACAATAAGAATAATAGATATTATTAAAAATAATAAATACATATAAATTTATTTAATTTATTTTAAAAGTCTAATTCTATAACATAAAACGATGCTGTTTCTTAGATTCAAATTATAATTAAATAATTTTAATATAAATATAAATTTGAATACATTTAGTGGATTTAATATATCCTTAATATTATTAAAATTATTCATATATTTATATTTAATTTTCTTTAAATTTTTTAAATTTATTTATTTATTTTCTTTAATAGTAATAAGTTGTTTTTTACAGTCTTAAAAGTAGTTTACTTTTTAATTAGCATTATTTCTTTAAAATATTTGCATAATATCTAAAATATATCTATATATTTAATTTCTTCTAACTACAAAAGAATATAAAGTTGATATGCTATTTAATATTATAATTTTTAATAAAATATAAATAAGCTTTATTAATAAAGTTGCTATAAACAATAAATTTTAGTTTTATTATTTTTTCTCATAAAAGAAATTAATAAATTAATATATTTAACTTAGCAAATATTTTAAACTATTTAAATCTCTATTATATAATAAGCTCTTTATTACTAAATATTTTTAAAATAAATCTTTTACCATTCTATAGAAAGATTAAAAATTAAAGAGTTGAAAGAAAAATAAAAATAATGATATTTATTAAATAATTTAAATTTATAAAATTAAAATTTTAAGTATTTTAATAAAGTTAATTATTTAAATATTTTAATTAACAATAATTAAGAAGTTAATTTTGAAAAAGTTTAAATTATTGGAATTTTATATACAATACTATATCCGAAAATATTAAATTATATAATTATATAATAATAGATAAATATAAAATATGCATATAGTATGTATCTTCTAATCTAATTTAAAAATTTATAATATAAATAAGCAAAATTACTATATATATATAAAATGGCTTCTAAGAAATAACAGAACTTTGAACAAAACATTTAAACAGGAAAATCTCTTTAAAATAAAAAAACGAAATAATTACAATGAGTGAAAGTGAGAAATATGATTGATATGACGAACATTAACCACTTGGAAATCCAAAACTAAAAAAACTTCCGACACAAACTCAAATAGAAATATTATCTAAGTCATTAAAAGAGTTTATATTCAAAAAAAGATACCTCACTGATAAAGTAGAAAAATTTGAAAAACTAATAACGTCTTTGCTTGAGAAACAATATTAATCATCATAAGAATAGAAAACAAACTGGAACAAAAAATTATTTAAATTTAATAATAAATTCAGGTAACGCCATTTTCGTTTTAACAGAATTAATCAGATCTTATGGAAATAGAAAATGAAGCCTCAAATTAAAATAAACAGTAAAAATTTATTTAAAGTAACTATGAAATTTAACTTAAATAAGTGTTACAGGAATAATAGTTTAAAGGAAGAATAAAATGCTACGTGTGCAATAAATAACACCAATGAAAATACTGCTACTAACTAAGCGAAATTTAAAGAAAGAATAAATAAGATGTTTTTAGAAAACTATTTAGGATATATCCAACATAAAGCGGAAAAAATTTATAGAAAAAAATTCTTTAATTCAAATCTTAATCCTTGGAGAAATAATTAGGAACGCTAAGTGCAAGATGAAAACTATTCAGAATATTAAAGGATGGTGCACTAATGAAGTGCTACACCGCCTAACTAAATCTAGTAGGAATTCAAGACAAACTAATAGAGACAAGCTGATAGAATAGTTCAGATGGCTGACTACTAAGGCTTTAACAAAGCTTTTTAACTTTTTTAACTTTAAACTTTTATATGAAAATATTTAATTATTTAATTCATTTTTTGCAACTTTTATACAAAGATATATTTAAACATTTGCTTATATTCATTTTCTTTTTTGGTAGTTTAAAGTTTTTATAATTAAAATATTTAATGATGAGAGTTTAAAAATACAATCATGAGTATAAAATGATATGAAGTTTTTGATTAAATTAGATACTTCATTTTATTTAAACTTATAAATATCATATTTCTTTTTAACTTTATTTTTTCCCTCCTTCTACTTTCATATTTTAGTTCGCTAATATTTTTTATTCCTTCTATGTAACAAATTATCTTTTTATTTCTCCACTGATTGACTACATTTTTATAACCACCAATTTAAATACTATCAAAGAAAATATTGTAAAAATAAATGAGAAGAAAATTTTCTAAATTCCTTAAAAAAAGTATTAGTTTTACAAACATTCAAACATACTTAGATTAAAAAATAAATAAAAACATTCTGATATAAATAATTTGCATTTCTTTCATTCAGATTTCTAATAATTTATTTTAAAGATAAATCATAAAATATAAACATAAATATAAGTAAAAATTCTTAGTTTAAATAAATTAGATAGTATTATATTTAATAAAATATTATCAAAATAAAATTTCGTTTAATCCATATTAGTTTAGTTTTATAGATTTTAATTATTTATAATTTCTTCTTAATAATTAAAATTCCTTTTTAATTATATATAAATTCTATATAATTGTTTAATTAATTAATTTTTTAAATTATCTTAAATTTTTAAGGTTATTGATATATTTTAAATAAGATTGAGTATATGAAATCTGATTAAATTTATAATAATCACTTAGATCTAAATTAAGTTAAGTTAAAATTTTTAAAATATTAATCTTAAAATCAGTTATTAATAATTTATTTAATCCTTAGTAATAAATAATTCTAACTATTAATTTACATTATTATTATATTTATCTTCTATTGATTCACTTTATATTTTAATTATTATATTTAGCTAACATTTTTTAAACTATTTATTTATAATTTTATATTTAATATTTTTAAATATATATTAAAACTTATATATAAATATTAAAATTTATTTATTTAATTTAAGCTAAAATATTTTTACTTGCTTTAAACATTTTTAATATGAAAATATAAAATAGTAAAAATCCTATTATACCCTATAATGTTGTTAAATTTAAAATTATTTTTTATTTATCAATTTATTAAATAAATTTTAAGACTTTTATTTTTTAATTTTAAATTATTTTTTTAATTTTAGTACATTAAATTTCATTTCTCTTCAGTTTAACTTGTTTTTCAGCTTTATTTTTTTCTTCTATTTCTGCTCTGGCATATCTTGATTTACTTCATTTGTTTTTGACTTATTTCGCTTTTTTTTACTTCTTTTTTAACTTTTAACTTTTCTCATTTTCTCAAGATCTTGCTTCTTTTTTTATTTCTGTAAAACGTCGAAATTAAGAAATAAATCATCACTAACTTTTTCTAAATTCTTTATTTAAAGTTAATTTTTTTATTGTTTCTCTTATCTCTAAGTGCTTTCTAGCCTTATACAACTAGAATTATTTAGTTACAAATTAATCTAAGTTTCATCAAAAACTTAAGTTCCTGATATTTATTATTAACCTTAAGATTATAAAACTTCAATTGCTTAGTTACTCTGATAACTTTATTCTTCACTTTTAACTTTTTACTTAAGTTTATAGTGATTAATAATACTTCTTATATTAAGGAAAATCATCCCTAAGGTTAAAATAAAAATAAAGATACTCTAAAAGTACATCACAAAATCTCCTAACTACTCTATACTTTTCTCATTTCTATGTTCTATTTTATCCTTATTCATTTCTATATCAAAGTAGATATTAGATAAATAAATTACC
>CAMPDV010005826.1:0-27373 GCA_946699065.1 Loxodes magnus | reverse complement strand
AAGAAGCAATTGAGTAATTTTAAAAAGAACTTAACATAAACCAATTTTTATTTAGAATTTTAAATAAAAAATAATGATAAATTTAGAGTTAAAGGAAAGATTATTAACATTTTAGCTAATTTAACAAAGCAATGAATAATAAAATTTCTTTTTTCTTCTTTATCTTCAACAAAGTTATTAAACTAGAAATAATTTTGATATTTCATATTTAGACAAAGGTTTAGGCCTTTAAAACTTCAAAACTATAATTAAGAAATTGAGCATATAATAAAGCATTAAGAAAATCTAGTTCCTATTTGGTATTTAATAAAAGAGATAAGATTTTAGTATAAATAAGTAAACAAAAGAAAAATTCAAAAGATTCAGCAAAAATATTGAAATAGATCCTTATAATAGAAACTCTTAACTAAATACAGAAACTGTTTATAGAAATCTTGAGAGATGTAGCGAATCTAGTGATAAGCTCAGCAAATTTATAGAATTAAATCCTAAATCTACTGATTCCTGCTACTAAAAAGGATATACATTTATTAAATAGACAGAAATTATGAGGCAATCGATAGCTTCAACAAAATATTTAAACAAAATACTTGAAAACTTTAGGACTATAATAAGAAAGGATATCTTTATTGACTGATTTATAATGCAGTGGAAGGGAAGTCCAAAAATTTATCATTTGCAATTTATCCTAAGGATATTTCAACTTACACAATAAAGCAGATAAATTTAGAAAGATAGAAAATGTTAAGACATATAGAGAACCGGAAAAAGCTTCTTAATTAATCCTAAACATTGAATTCTCTATTAATAATAGATTTTGCTCTCTATAAATAAGAAATGATACTGAGATATCAGATTATAGTTTTGAATATTAAATTTAGAGATTTAAATCCTAATGAGCATTTTTTAAATTTGTATATGTGAGGTGAAGGTATATTTGGTACAACATATCTATTATTCATAAAGGAAAGAATAATGATTAAAGAGAAGGACTTAAAAAAGGAAACCTAAAAATATAACTATTACTTTAACTCCAAACCTTTTATCAGTCAACTTTTTAATTGGTTCTAAATATGAAAGGGATAACTATCATTGAAAGTGAATAAGGATAAAATTCATTTCGCTTTCTAGCGAATGAAAAATCTGAAATTTTATTTAAATAATATAGTCATAATAGTTATTTTCAATATTATATAGATAACTTAATAAGTTTTAACAAAAACACAATAAGCTATTATAAATTTCTGAAAATACTAAAGGAGACTCACTAATCTGCTAGATGATAGTGATTCTCTTTAAAAAGCTTAATTAGAGCAAATGTATGAAGCTAAAATTGCTACAATATATGAATCTAAAGAATCAACTCAATGAATGATAATTTAATCTTTCAATAAAAAATAAGTTATAAAAGTGAAATTCAGTCTTTTGGTTATATATCTTTTGATATTTAGACAAAACCTTACCTTTTTTGATTAATCTACTTTATTATTAATAATTACTTCAATAAGCTAATAAAATAGAATACCTTAATTCTTAAATGAAATAGCCTAAGATCAGATCTATCAGAACTCTAAAGTAAAGCTATATCATTAATCACAACTATATAACTGAATTTAAAGCTCCCAAGAAGCAAATAAACTAAATAAAATAAAAAGTAAAACTAAAGATTCTTAGATAATAAAACTTATAGCATTATTAAAATCTTTCTTCTTAGAAGTAATCAAACTTCAACAGATTCATTAACAATGAAAAAGTTAGTAAGTTAAAACTGGAACAATATTCTAGAAGATGGATATTTAATATCAAACTAAGGTAAAAGAAGAGAGTAAGTCTTGATGCTAATATTAAAACTTAAATGAATAAACAGAAGTTAAAATTTTTAAATTAACTACTAATTATCCAGATATTTAATACTATTATCTCTATAATTACTCTAAAATGTAATTAATTGCACTATCACAGGATTAAATGTAATTAAAAGACTATTATCAAGATAGTGAGTTACTCTATCTGTATATGAATAATTTATTTTATATGATATCATAAAATATTCAATCATAGTTTTAAAATACAAACTAAAGCTATGAAGAATATTAATAGCATAAATGCATACATTTTATACCTATATTGCAATAATTAGCTTAAGATAAAGAAAAATATTAAAAAGTTATAGACAGAGAATTGAGTCTAATGAATCTTTATAGGATTATAGGATTTTTATCATAATATAGCTTTTGTTTAGGCTAATTTTAAGAGATAAGCTTAAAATTATTTAAATAGATTTAAAATATATCCACAAGGAGCACACTCAGCACTTTCTACAATTATTATTAAACTATAAAAAGCAAATTTTTTCTATTTATAGCTCTCAATGTTTATAGAAATAATTAAACAGCATTGATTAATTGCTCTATTATGGGTTTCTAATATATATTTAGTCTCTTGAGAAATACTTCTTATTTGTAAACTCGACTAAATGAATTTAAATTAAAATTGTTTTGCTTTAGTAAAAATTATATTATAGTTCTAACATTTAAAGAGGAAATATTAATGAATTTAAGATAAGTAAACTCTGTATGAATATTAATAATTATAGAAGTTTTAAATAGTTGCTTAGTACTACTTTAGTTTAAATTTATAGATTTCTTTTTTTTTAAGAATTTAATTTAGTGTATTCTTATTTATTTCATATCATAAGTATCTAAGCTAAGTACTCTCTCTTAAATTTAAACCTATTCCTTATTTATAGAATACATCTTTAGATTAATGCTCAACTTTGTTATTATTTAAACTTCTTCCTATTAGAATAATCTAGAAAGAGTAAAATATTTATTTATTTAATAATAATCAGTATCATTATATTTCTAAATAGCTTCATCAAATTTTCAATCTTTTCTTTATTAAGACTTATTAATACCATTCCTATTATCAAATTAATGAGCGCTTTTAAAAACTTCTATAGTATCTTCTTATACACCTAATTCTTCAGCAATAATTCCCTTTCTATAGCTAAAATAATTTTAAATTATGATAACTTATTTCTGCTATTCACTCTTAGCACTATAGTTTTAATCTTGCAATGATTAACTTTTGTAGCTATAATATTTTGCCTTTTTATGCAAAGAATTATCTATTCCTGCTCCTACAAATAGAGTGAGTCTATAAAATCTAACATTCATACAAGCTTTAAAATCTTAATAGTACTATTTGATTATTATTAATTAGTACACCTTTAGTTAGAGTATAGTTATATCTATCAATAGCTATTTATATTATAGTTATATTTTCTTCTTTATCTATTCTTATTAAATACTAAGTTATTCTTCACTTAGAAATAGCTATCTTTATTCCAGTTATAGTTTTTGACCGCAAGTTATGATTAATTCCTTTTTAGTTGTCAAGGTTCCATTGTTTACTAAGCATTCATTTTAAAAAAGCTTTTATACTTTAAAAGAGTAGTTTTTATTGCCTATCTCAGTGTCTTGCTAATCCTTTTCTTTTTCCTTCTTATAAATTTGTTAATTTTTCCATTATTAAACTATCTTAGCATTACTTGATTAAATTCTAGTAGCTTATTAAGAGTATTTACTAATTCTTTTTTTGTACTAAAGCTAGATTTGCTTTTAATACAAACCAATAGGAAAACTTGTCAAATTAATTGCAATTTCGTAATAAAAAAGGCTATAATTATGATTTAAGTAGCTAAGTACATTTTTTTATAGAAATAATGCTATATAAACAGAAGATAAAGTTCACTATCTAACACGAAACTCTTAAGAGTTTCCTCTTAATAAAATTTATATATTCAGTAGTTTTTCGATTATTATTTGTTCTTAAGATAGTTCTTTTTAGAAAATAAGCATAAATAAGCATCATGCGTTATAATCTTATTATTACTTTATTGTTTCTTCATTTTTTGGTTATAACTAAAGTTAGTTCCTAAATGAATAAAGTAAGTTGCTAAAGATTAAAATTCTATAGCTTATTTTAATTTTTTTCAGTTTCTTTATTTTTTTATATTCCTTGACCAAGTCTATTATGTGATAGGGTAAAATTAAATTAAAGGATTTGGATAAATTCCTTTGCTATTGTTTTTTATTATTCTTCTTTTTGTCTAAGTTTGAAGTTATACTCTCTTTACCAAAATTGGCTATGAAAGGTATCAAGGATCACGTTTGACTATTTAATTAAAGATCTCACTATTTCTTAAATTTAACTAAGATTTATAATAATTACTATTAAAACTTTAGACTAAATTTAAAACAAGCCAAGGTCTTACTTAAAAGACAAGTTCTTTATTTAACTTTAACTTAGATTCTAAATGACTTTCCTTAATTTGAATAGGTTAAAGAGGTAATGATATATTAGGTGTATAATTAGATTGGTTTATCTTAAGAATATAATAGTACATTTGTATATAAAGAGGTTATATAATAATTAATCTTACAGTAAATAATATTCTAAAGATATGGTTCTTTATTTAAATAAGTTATGATATATAATTAAATAAGCTAAGCAGTCATCTTATAATATCCTAGTACCTATTTAGTTACATTATAGGTATAAAAGACTTTAGTATTTTATTATAACTCTTACTAATTATTAAGCCTTACTAAGACTATATTTATCTTAGTTAAAATCTTTAGTAATTATTCTTTATAGAAATAAACTGAAGTAGTTGATTTTAAGTATAATGGCTTAGTTAAACATTACTAATTATTTTTATTTTTACTAGTATATTAAAGAGTTATCCTCTAATATTAAGACTAGTGCCATTTAGATTAATGCTCTATAGCTTTATTAAGTATCTATTCTATATTAGCTTAGTAATTATCAAACTATTTCTTTTATAACCTAAAACATTATTCAACTCCTATCAAAAGACATAACGTGTTCTCTATTTTTTACTATCATTTTACTTAATTTAAAGTAGATAACAAAACATATGGCATTAAGCTTTAGTAAGCTTTAGTTATAAAAGAGATAGATTAAAAGTTAAAAGATACTAATAAGTAATCTAAAGAACTAATTAGAATCTTTTAGTAACTAAAGCAAAGTTTCTTTAATATAAACAATAATCTTATATCAAGCTAGTTAACTCTCTATATCATATTAGTTCAATAATAATCTCTTAAATTTAATCTTCTCTTGATACATATAGGTTAAATAATTCTAAAAGTATAAATGTCTTAATAATTCTTATTTTACTAGATAGATATTTTAGAAAAGTAAAGGTAATAAGTATTATAATAGCTTAAATTTTGGAGAGTAATAGATCGAAAATCTCTACTGTTTGCCACTACATAAATATAAAGAGACTAGCACAGAATATAAATAAAGTGATATATATCTCTTATAATTAACTAATAATACGAATGTCGAAATGACGAGGTAACTAATTAATTTAATAAGACCAATAAAAATAGTAAAGAAAAGCATGTAAAATTAAAGGATTAAAATAATACTCTATAGATAAAAGAAATTAGCATAGAGAAAGATTATTTAATTATAAATTAAGAAAATTATATTTCTTTATTGTTTTATCTGAAATTAGGATTAATTATTATTATAGAAGTTCAAGCCATGATAACCTTTTTATTATTCTTCTATATTATTATATTTTCTGTATTTTTTTTCCTTTTGTCAACATAATATAAGGTTTAATTTTTAAAGTACTGTTGTTTTCTTCAATAGGCTCTTTTTATTTATCCTGACTTAAAAATAATCTGATTTATTAATATATTCATCAGTAAAACAAATCAAACTAGATATTCTTATGAAAAAAAAATTTTCTTCAATTATCTGTCCTTCTTTTATCAATTACTAGCCTCGGATACTAAGGTATTTAGTTTGCTATATTTTAACGATAGTTTCTTTTGTTGTTTGACTAAAATATTTTAGTCTTTAGTGCAATTTAAATTAATCTATATTAAGTGTTAGCTATTTGAATTAATATTTTATCTTCTTTTCTTATTATTTCTGAATTAGGTATTTTTAACTGTTCTCATAAGCTTCCTGATTGAGTTTTTCTTTCTCGTTGATAAAATATTATTAGCCTTATCTTGAATTTTAATAACCTTCTTTAATATTTTAGTTATAATTTGCTTATTAAATATTTAAGGAAGCTATTCTTCCTTAACTTCTATAAGTATTACTGATAAATATTAACTTAAGTAATTATTATTAGTATTATATTTGACTATTATTAGATGTATTTGATAGAAGCTTTGGAATGGTAAACATTTCGTTGCTTTATTTTCTTTATTAAGATATGTGAAGTAACTTTTTATTATTTAATCTTCTCCTGTGCTTAGTATACAAACTTAGCCTAGTTCTCTAGTTGATTGAATTAAATAATTTTTTAAGTATATTTAATATGATCTTTTAGCTTTTAATCTATCATATTTTCCAAGGGTAGCACTTTTAGAATTCTATTTTTGAACTTCGAGAGTGTTTTTAAAGTTAATGAAATCAATTATAAATTGCTTCTTTTAATCTTCTTCCATTATATTTCAGAACTTAATTTTTTTAATTTTTAATTTTTAGCCTGCCAATTTAGTCTTATTAATATCTTAAGTTATTTCTATTTTCCTTTCTATTTAAAGAGTTTTCAATTGTTATCCTTTACCTTAAGCGTATAAAGTATATTTCTGATTTCTATTGACACTTCTAAACATTATAATATCCTTCGTTTTACTATATGCTAAGATAATTTTTCTTTTTAACTTTATCTTTGAAATTAATCGTTCTTAGACTTTTTAAACTAATTATTTCATTTATAGCTTTTAGCTTCCCTCCCATATACGTTTTTCTCATCTTGTAATTTGAATGATTTAAGAGTTCTATAGTATTTGCTGAAAAATTCTCATTAGGCTAGTCAACTTCTTTTAGGTATATGTTCGGATATATAATCAGGAAAGAAATTTCTTTTGCAGGAGCAACAGCTATTTGATTCTTCTTTTTCGTTGCAAATAATAAAGTATTTTACTCTTAAGCAAACTAGTAGACGAGATATTCCTTTATTTAGACTTTACATAAATCCCTTTTAGTTCATTTTTCAAATTTATAATCAGATATATCAACATAGGTAAACAAAATCAGTATTAACCTTCCCATCATCTCAATGTTGCTCTTGTTTTTATCTTTCTCTATATTACACCAATAGGGCTTTTCATTATTTCCATCTATTGTTTCAAATTTTTATCCTTTTCTAACCTTAGTTGCTCATATTGCTATTTTTAAGTCTACTTTACATTTAAATTCAATTTTTCTACATTTTATACACAAAAATTTAATAAGCCTTTCCCTTTGCGCTGATATCTTAATAATATCCAATTTATTAATTAATGAATTATACATAGCTTCGTCTAAAGTAAATATCTTCATTTTAACTTTTAGCTATTTAAAGGTATTAGTTATGCACTTAGTTTTTAAGTTAGCCTTTATATAGAAAAAATTTTGTTTTAAAGTGTTTAAGATTAATAAGAAGAAGTTAGTTATTAATCCTTGCTAGAAATACAGGATTTTCTAGATCTATTTTAGTTACTTAGTAGTAAAAGATAATTAATCTGGAAATTGATTTAGATCTAGTTCACAGCTAGATAGTTTAGAAAATATTTAATTCAAATGTTGTTTTTAAGAAATTAATGAGTTAGAAATCTAAATCAATATGTGCTGATATACTTACCATTAAGCCTAAGGATATTCTTAAGTGTATATTTAAAAATAATAGATTGATATAAGAATTAAAGAGTATCAAAGCATTAAATTATCAATATTAGCTTTCCTTTTATTTATAGATATCACTTTTTTATCTTTAGCAATCTAACTAAAATGCTTTATTATAAATTACCTTCTATTGGCTAATTAGTGAGTAGCTTGTAATTCTATAATTTCCATGCTTAAATAAGTCTTAAAACTGATTTTAGTTTCTATTTGCTAGTTATTTCTTATTCTTCCTATTAAAGTAAACTCTAGATGCAGAAATACATCTACTAGTTTTATGCTTTTTATAGATAAAAAGATAGAAAAGTAAATTAGAACTATTTAATTAGCCTTTAATTTTTAACTTTCCTATTATTCAAAAGAAATAATACTTTTGCTATTAATGGTTAACTAAATAAGTAATTAGGGAGATGATTTAAGATTCATTGCTAAAATGATCTTACAGTTAGATTTAACTAAAATAATCAAATATTTAGATTTAATTATATCTAACTGCTATTAATTATGTTTGTAAGATTCCTATTATATTTATTTTAATTAGACTTAAGATAATATATTTTTATACTATAGCTAGAAAACTTAGTATAGCTAAATAAGCTTTTAATATCTTTAGTTATATAATAAAATAGTCTTAAGTTATTTTAATCCTCATCAACTCTTTTTCTCTTCCTTTTCGCTTATCTTTAAATTCTCTAACTGCTCAATTTTAAATTATGCTTCTGTTATTTCTTATTATATTTATCCTTTCTTTTAAATATTAAAAGGTTTTTAATATTGTTATTAAACTACTATTTATGAACTGACAGTCTCTGCACTTTATTGAGTTACTTTTTCCTATTAACTTATTATTTGTCACTTTTATATTAATGAATCTATCTATTTTTGAAGCTATAAATATCAGCTCTATTGCTTTAATCATAACTAAAGCATTATTATAATAGTTAAACTAACTCTGGTTCTTAATTTATTTCTTCTGAAAATTAAGGAATTTTTCTGTTTGTGCAAACTGCCATCATAATTTAGTATTATGTAGTAAGATCTGGAAAAGGTAATTTTTCATTAAATATTTCTACTGCTATGCAAGCTAAAAATCAGATATCACTCTTTTAACTTACTTTATTATCGAAGAGTTCTGGAGCCATTCAATGAGGTGAGCCTTTTGATTCTTTTGTAGTTTTTATACTTGAGTCATGTAATAATCCAAGGTCAGCTATTTTGGGGGAATCTGAAGCATCTAAAATAATATTTGGAGATTTCATGTCTCTACGAGTTAAGTTCCAAGAATGTATTGACTATAAACCTTCAGCTATCTAACTTAACAAATTAAATTTCTTAAAAGATCTTATAGGAGATCCAACTTAGAAATCAACTAATAATTATTAAGGTTAAATTACTTAGTATAAGCTTCACTTTGGCATGTAATCAGTTAAAAGATAGAAACAATAATTTCCTTAATCTGAAGTGTCAATTGCAACTCCTACAAGTCTAAGAACCATTAAGTTATTTACAAATAGAAGAGACAAGCATCCAAGATAGAATGCCTCTATTAACTTTTAATAATCTCCTTTTAGTTCATTTCTTTTAGTGCATAATCAGACCCTTTAATGCTTATTAAATAAACAGTTCCTTATCCACCTTCACCTAAAATTTGTAAGCTAATTAATTATTTGGAATCACCTCTTTATAATTCCATATTCTTATCTAAGCTCTGATATCTTAGCCAGTCCCATTTTATTATAAAAGTTGTCAAATCTCTTCTAATTTAATTTTATCCTGCATTGTGAAAGATTGATTTACCTAGATTACTTAAGGAATTTCTAATTTAGGGTTAAGCTAATGTGCCAGAGTAAAGCACTAAAGTGCTTCTTAAGTTTTTTTTAAGCCTAAGCCTTTATTAAAATAGGCTTCTACATAATTCGGATTAAGCTAGATAGCTTTATTACAAGATTCGATGGCTTCAGAATGGTTTCCTAGTTCATAAAGAGAAAATCCTTTATGTTTATAGTGATTGGGGGAATTAGGATCTAATTAAATAGCTTAGTTTAAACTCTAAATGGCTTCAAAAAAATAGCTTAACTTATTCAGTAAATAACCCTTATTATTGTAAGCAGTCACAAATTTTGGATCTAAATTAAGAGCAATATCATAGCATTGAATCTCTTCGTTATTCTTTCCTTATTCCTCAATACTAAGCCTTTATTACTGTAAAATTATAGCATTTGACTAAAGACTTTAGTAAGATTACTTAGATACTGGTTGACTAAATGTATTCTTATTTATATATGAACTAAAAAGACAACAATTAGCACATCAAAAATAATTCTTCAATAGATTATTAAACTGAAAGCAGATATGCTAAGGCTTATTACTTTAATATTGATAATATCATTTTCATTTCTAGTTACTTCATGAGATTTTTAGTGTTGAAAGTTCAATCGACTAACGTTAAGATTTTCCATTTCAAAATTTATGTTAAATCTCAGTATCCTTCTAACTCAAAGACTAAAAGGTCAGATCTTGTAATATTCTTAACTATGAAGCCTAATTAAATTTAAACTTGCAGTCTGTTTACTTTTTACTACTAACTATATATAGACCATTTCATATCAAACCTCCAGCTACTGCCACTGTCTATTTCCTTTGCACTATTTTTATACAGCTGCAGAACTTATACTAATCTAAATATTTTCTTGAAAAGAGTAGCTTATATAAGTAGATACTAAGTTATCTCCTGCAAAAGTCAAGACCCAAAAAAAGGAAAACAGATAGAATAGTCTCATTAGTAGCAAGGAAAAACCTAGGTAAAGCCCAATAAGCAAGCTTAATAATAGAAGAGACATCCAGACTTATTCTCAAATCTAGATTGGAAGTAGCTTTTGAACCCCTAAAGTTAATATTAATGAAGAATTCTCTTATTAAAGCCCTAGGGTATAATATAAATACAGTAGTATAAGTTGAAGCATCATGATAGTTAATCAAAGTTCTAGTAAGTAAGTTGCATGGTGATATGATAAGCTACTATTATAGTTATTGAGAGTTAGGGGTAATAAGCTTAGTATTAGATTAAGCTTATCTAATAATCAGTTTATTAATACTACTCTTCCATGCATTAACTAAAGTATACTATAAGATTATAATCTAAATGCCTAGTTATTTAAACTATTTAGAAAGGAGAGTAAAAGAGTATAATCAAATGTTAGCGGTAAGGAAGTATAAAGGGTAAATGTATACCATAAAGCAGATAATTAAGCTAACTAAGTTACTAGGATATTTAAAAGGTATCAAAATAAGTAAGCTAAACTAGTTCCAAATAGTAAAAAGTACCTACAGGTAATGAAGTCTACTTCTTAAGTTCTTATCTTTAAACTTATTTTCCATCAAAGATATTTAATAAAGTAGCTACTATAGTCTATTTCTTAGTTACCTTAATTACTATATTTAAATTATTACTACGTTAATTTAAATAAAACTCATAGACTAAAAGAAATAGATTTTAGATGAATTATTGGATAGGTATAGAGATATTATCCATATGAAGAAGAAATAATCCATCCAGTTAAACTGAGGGAGTAATCACATTAAAAGTGTCATTGCAATTACTTAAGGAGAGCTAGATGCTTAACACACTATAAGCCTGAATAAAGCAATTCTAAATAAATTAATACAGAGATATAGTTGATATCCTACTATACTACTACCAAAACTTATTAGAACTCTAATTTAATTTCTATACTTCTGCTCAGTGACTACAGCTTCACCTCAGAACTACTCCCTGTTTTCAGAAAAATAGCTAAAGTAGCTGATTGAAATATACGCTTATACTACTTAATGGTTCAAGTTACTTTTCTTTACTTATTCTTGATTTAAATGAACTATCTTTGTTTAATCTAGACTATAGAATCGCAAACTCATCTATAGCTTTATTAAACTGTCCAAGATACTAATCTATTTTCTTAACTTCTCCTTTAAAGTCTAAGTTTCATAGCTTGACTAAGAGATCAAGCAGATTTTGCTTTCATAACTTTAAATTAAACTTTCTTCCTTAAAGCACACATTTAGGACTAAAGGGTTATAGATATGTCTTAATAATGTTATAAGTTAGAGGCTCTAATAGCTCACTTAGGTATATCAATATCATTTTTATCTTCTAGCTTTAAATCTAGCCATTATAAATTATCGTTCAGCTGTTTTACTAATCTCGATAGCTTTTAAATAACTAAATCTCGAAGGTAATTTAGAACTACTATTAACTGTGTCTACTATAGTCTGAAAACATTTAATCCTTTAAGATTATTACACCGGGTAACATATTAAGTCCAAATCTTAGTCCTACTTTCATCATCCAATTCCTTTAAAATTGATAAACTGTAGTTGACAGTACTAACCAATGACCCTTAATTCTTACCTCTCAAATAGAACATATCTTTAACTATTTGATTACAAAGGATAACATTTCTACTAAGCTTTTGAATTTTAACCAAAAATATACTACTAAAATATTTATTAAGTTCCACTATTTTACTTCTTAACTCTCATTACGAAGAATCTATTTACCTAATAAGTATAAACATAAAGAATGTAAGATATTAGAATAATTTTAGATGTCTATATAGGTATAATAAAGCCACTTTGATTTACTAATTCCTTTAATTCTAATAACTACCAACTACCCACTTTTTATTTCATAAATAGATTGGTTTATTATCAAAGCTTTTATCAACTATAAATCTATCCTAGAGTCTTGCTTTGTAATTAAATTGAAGCTTTTTAAATAGCTTAATTGATTATATTAGTATAGTTTAAGAGTAAAGATTTGAATTATTTCATCACTTTTATTACTATAAAGTTATGATTATTTGCTGGCCTAATTCTTTTCTTCTTTCCTAATTACTAATCTTTATTTATTTACTTCTGTACTCTATCAATCATCGAACTGCGTTTGCTTGACCCAATGATCTGTTTATTTTGGGGGCATTTTAAGAAGTTTGAATCGCTTGAGTTATCTTGATTTCAAACCTAGTTTGATTATTTTCGTAGCTAGGTTCTGTATAAATGATTCATTCATTGATGCTTTGATTTTCGTTATAGTCAATTTAAATATTAGCTGATATGTTTAAGGGTAGAATAGCTATAAAAAATGAAAGTTCCAATTGAAGCTAGAAATTTCGTAGAATTGTTCTAAGTGATGTACTCGGAAAAATAAATATTGATTAGTCATGAGTTCGACATGACCATGATTATCTTACCTCAGAGACTAGCACTCAGTAATAAATATGACCGCCTCATGAAGTCAGTTTAAATTGAAAAAACTCAAACGAGTAAAGAAAAAAATTGAGGCAAAATTGTTTCTGAAGAGTTGAAATCTTGGAAGGCTAGAAGCAAATAAGTTCTCAACTCATATATTGTCAATAACACAACTAATAATGCGAAAAGGAGAGAAATGCATTATTAATGCAATTCACTTCAGAAGTTAACAAAAAGCTATTAACAGTGGCATGTTGAAAAAAGTGATAAAAAGATCGAGTTAGGATTTAAGAGGAAACAAGGAAATGCTGAAGATAGGAAAATTATTTAGCTAAAGTTAAAACTTAAAGGAGGAGGTTGCGGATGTTAAAAGCCCTGTCCGTCTTAAGTATCCACGCCAACATCAAAAACGAAGTAAAAAAAAGGCTACAACTTGACATAATCTGAAAATTTTTATGAAACATCAACATTTCATGACTAAAAAGAAATTTTGTCTGATTAAAATAAATCTAATTTTTCAAGTGGATTACACGATTCTTAAAATAGTCTCTAGGATAGATAATTATAATAGAACTAGAATTAAGAAAATAAATACTTTCAAATCGATTTTTAAGAGCTAAATTAAAGCCATTTGCCAAAAAATAAGGGAAACAAGTGAGTTAAGTAAGGAATCTAGTTTTTCAAGTAAGGTTAGCACTCTTAAGCAGTTCAATGCTTTAACGAGTCAATTTAGAAGAAGCCTAAAGACTTTGACGCGTACTTATATAAAGGGTAAGTTTTATGTGTTTTAAAATGGTACTAGGAAGCTATAAATTGCCTAAACTAAATCCCTGCTTAAAGTGAATTCATTCTATTAAGCTAATATACAAAGGGAGTTGCTTTCAATCTCCTAGATAGTCACCAGAAAGCAATATAATGCTATAATGTAATAATTTAATCCTACCCTAAAGAGAGTCTAGCATATCTTCTTAAAGGAAAGTCTCTTTTCAAGCTAGATAAACTATAAGAGTCCATAGACTGCTATAACATGACTATTTAAATAGACGATAAAAATGTTGAGGGATATCATCATAAAGGAAATTCTCTCTTTAGACAATTAAAATTTGTAGAAGCTATTGAATGCTGGAAAACAGCGCTCAATCTAGATCCTTATCATTTAGAAACTCTTCTTATTCTAGGAAACGTTTTAAATAGCTTAGATGACCATGAAAGCGCTATTGATTATTACAACATTGCCTTATAGAAATATCATAAGAATATCGAAGCTCACTATCAAAAAGCAAAAGCTTTATATAGCTCAGGCAAGGTTTAAGAGGCTATTGAATGGTATGATAAGACAATTTAGATTGAATCTAATCATATAAAAGCTCACATAGACAAAGGAATAGCTTTAGCAGTATCCGAAAAAGAAGAAGAGGCAATATAATGTTGGAATGTGGTGATTAAGATTGATCCTAATTAAATTGATGCGTACATTCTACTGAGCTATACTCTTTTAGATTAAGAAAAGACTGAAGAAGCTATTAGAAATTTAGATATAGTAATTAAACTAGATGAAAACAAAATTGAGGCTTATTACTTGAAAGGAAAAGCTTTTATTTAATAAGAAAAGTATGAAGAAGTTGTCTAATTTATGGATATTACTATCAATAAGGATCCTTATCATGCTTAAGCTCATTTCATCAAAGCAGTAACACTGATATAATTGGATAAGTAACAAGAAGCCATTTAATCCCTAAATATGGTTATCTAAATCGACGCTAATCATCTGAAGGCTTATTCCATCAAAGGGAAAATACTCAATGATTTGAATAAATTTGAGGAAGCTATTGAAAGTTATGACAATGTAATCAGACTTTAGCCTAATGATGATGAAGCATATATTTAGAAAGGAATTGCTCTAATTAGCCTAGACAAGAAGGAAGAAGCTATTTAAACACTGAATATGGTATTTTAATTTGACCCTAATTGCTAAAAAGCATATATTATAAAGGGACTCGCACTTTCAGATTTAGAAAAATACCAAGAAGCAATTGAATCCTACGACTAGTTTATCAAAATATAACCTAATGAAGCTTTAGTTTATTTTAAAAAAGGAGCCGCTCTGTTTAATTTAGAAAGATATGAATAGGCTATTGAGAATTTAGATCTGGCAATTAAGTTAGAATAAGATAATATAGAGGCTTATTTTCTGAAGGGAAATACCTTTTTAAAGCTAAGAGATTTTGAATAGGCAGTTGAATGCTATAATTCTGTTATAAAGCTTGACTCTAGCCAAGCGAAAGTTCATTTTCTCAAAGGAATTACTTTAATGGCTTAAGAAAAAAATGAATAAGCTATTGAATGCTACAATGAGGCTGCTAAACTTGATGGTAAGAATGCTGACGCTTTTTTTTATAAGGGACTTCTTCATTTAGAGTTGGAATAAAGAGAATAAGCAATTGAGAGTTTAAGCAAAGCTATTGAGTTAGAACCTACCAATACATAAGCGTATTCTATCAAAGCGAAAGCTCTATGTGGTTTAAATAAGTTAGAAGAAGCCCTTCTGTGCTGAAGCTAAATCATCGAGCTTGAACCTAATAAAATAGAAATTCTGTTTTATATAGGAGTTGCCAATAATGAGCTAGGCAAGCATGAAGAAGCTATTCAAGTATTTAATAAAGTAATTGATCTTGACGGAAACTGAACTGAAGCTTACTTTGAAAAGGGAGAAGCTTTTTATAGCTTGGAAGAATATGAAGAAGCTATTTAATAATATAATCTTGCTATAGAATAGGATTCTAAGCATGTCTAGGCAAGATTAAAAATAGGATTAATACTTTATCTTTAAGGTAAATAAGAAGAGTCTCTAGGATATTATAATAAGGCAATTGAGCTAGAGCCTAACTTCACACAAGCTTATTTCGTTAAAGGAATAGTTTTAACCGTTCTAGGCAAGAATGAAGAGGCAATTGAATGCTTTAACAAAGTTGTAGAGATTAATCCAAGTTTTGATGAAGCTTATTCTCTAAAAGGTAGTATTCTGTTGGATATAAATAAGAATGAAGAAGCTATAGAATGTTCAAACTAGGCCATTAGTTTAGATCCTAAAAGTAAGCAAGCTCATATAATCAAAGGAAAGGCTCTTTGTGGGTTACATAAATTTGAAGAAGCGCTTTAAAGCTTCAACAGTGTAATTGAACTTGATTCTAATCATTTATAAGCTTATCTATTGAAAGGAATAGTACTTATGGGCTTAGGAAATAGAGAGGAAGCAGTTTAATTACTTGATAAGGCAATTTAACTAAATCCTAATCTTGAACAGGCTCACTATATAAAAGGATAATGCCTGCTCGGTTTAGGGAAGAAAGAAGAAGCGATTGAAAGCTATAACAATGCTATTAAGATTAATCCCAATGATGAAGATTCTTAATTTTAGAAAGGAGTTGCACTTTAGGAATTAGGAAAGTAAGAAGAAGCTATATAATGTTTTAACATGGTTAAGAAAGTTGACTCTAATTACGTTGACTCATAAATTTAAAAAGGACTAGCTCTTTTAAAGATGAACAAATACGAGGAAGCAATAGAGTGCTAAAATATGGCTCTTGATTATTAATAAAAAATGTTTTAAGCTAAAAATAAAGAGGAAAGAGGCTTTTCTGAATCAGAAAATAAGGAAAACTTTGAAGAGTTATTAAATTCGATTGACTTAACTGATCCTAATTAAATATAAGCACTAATAATCAATGGAATTGCCTTTCTAAATTTAGAGAAACACGAAGACTCTCACAAATGCTTTGATAAACTAATTGAATTTGATCCGAATAATGCAGATCTATATTTAAATAAGGCAAAAATTTTTTTTAATCAAAACCAAATCGAAAAATCCATCGAATATTTTGACATTGCATCTAAACTTGATCCGAGTAATTATGAAATATACAATTAGAAAGCAACTGTTTACTTTAAGCAATGCAAATATAAGGAAGTTATTGAGTCCCTTTAAATTGCTATTTAACTTAATCCAGATTACTTTGAAGCTTATAATGCTAAAGGTGTTGCTCTTTTTTTATCTGGTAGAATTGAAGAATCAATTGATTTCTATGATTAAGCTATTAGAGATCCTAACTTTTCCTTGCCCTTAATAAATAAGTACCTTTCTCTTAGCGAGCTAGGAAGAACTGAGGAAGCGAATAAGTGCTGAGATGATGCTCTTAAGCTAGAGCATGATTATTATGAAGTATTTAACACTTAAGGAACATGAATTTCAAACTTTGGGTAATATTAATAGGCAGTTGGCTACTTCGACATCGCAATTAAACTAGATCCTTCTAAATTTGAAGCCTATAAAAATAAAGGCTCAGCTTTATTATCTATGAAACGAGACCAAGAAGCAAAGGAGTGCTTTTTAAAGGCTATAAAGCTCAATCCTTAAATAAAGTATGAATGCAGTATGTAGATTCAAATTTAGCCTTCTTCTTCAGATAATAAAACTTTGATGGATATCTGAGCTATTTTGCATAAAAATGGAGCTGGCGAAGACAAAAGATCGTTAATTCGTATCTGGTAATATAATTAATTAATTGCAAATAAACAATTCTTGGAATCTCTACAACTGCTTGGTAGAGGAGCATATGGAGTAGTCTACTTGATTGAAATTGATGACATCAAATATGCTTTAAAGATACTAACCAGCTCAACTGATAGACAGGTAATAATTAACAATTTTTATCACGAATGCTAATCCCTCTTGAGTGTCAATAGTGATAGAGTTTTAAGATTAATTGGTGTATCAATTAATGACTAAGATGAAAATGATTTTATCCTATGTCTAATAACTGAATATCAGT
The DNA here is from genome assembly GCA_946699065.1 of Loxodes magnus. NCBI lineage: Eukaryota > Ciliophora > Karyorelictea > Loxodida > Loxodidae > Loxodes > Loxodes magnus. The sequence continues at coordinate 9,575 of CAMPDV010005826.1, read as the reverse complement.
CTAAAGGAAGTCTGTACAACTTGATTGCTTAAAAAAAGTTATTCTAGGATTACTAAGATTAATCAGTTAGATTTTTCAAAAAGTTATGCTTGTTAAGTTAAATAGCAGAAGGAGTCTAGGTAATCCATTCGAAAGACTTAATTCATAGAGACATTAAATCTCTTAATATCTTGCTTGATGATAATGACTCTCCTAAGATTGCAGATCTTGGTCTTGTTAGCTTTGGATAGTCTGTATAAACTCAAGAAGGAAAGGGAAGTTCATAATGAAAGGCTCCTGAATTGTATGATGGAAAAGCTTATCAAGCAAGTGATATTTGGTCTCTTGCTTGCGTTGCAGTCGAAATATTTAACGAGTCACTACCTTTTCCAGATCTAGTTTATGAACTAGAAATCATGAAAAAAATTTGCTTGGAAGGTTTAGTTCCATCCATCTCTTAAGAAAAATCATAAGACACTGCTTTGAATTAATTGCTGCTTGAATGCTTTAGTTTTGACCCAAATAAAAGGCCAAAAATAAATGCTTTCAAATAGAGAATTGATCTAATAAAGCATAAGCATGATCCATTAATCAAAACTAGCAAATATCTACAAAGCGAAAAAGATCTAGACACTTAGAAAAAAGATCTAAAGATAAATGAAATAGATCACCAACCTTTCTAAGGGAAGCTTTCAAAAACAATTTAAAATTTGGGTGAAAATCTAATTCATACTTTAAAAAACCAGTCTAAGTATGTTACAACTCCTAAAAATCAAGATGGTATTGTTTGACCTTAACGTCTTGCTTTGAAAAACTAAAAACTTAAAATTAATAGATTAATTACCAAATTCCATTTCTACTAATGGTTGGTATTACTATTCAAATTTACTAATCCTAATCTATATTTCTTAAAAAGCGACTATCTTCTTCCATCCTTATTTTTAGGCTTGCTAATAAGAATAAAAGTGAAGTCTTACTCTTATCTAATTATAAAGAGAAAGCAGTAAATTAGCTTATAGCTAATCAAAAGCAAGCTTAATTAGACAAGCTTGCTAGAGTTAGTAGCAAAGCTATTGTCTTAGAAAGGTTTTCATTAAAATTGACTTATCAAATTATCTTCCTTTTCTGTCTGTATATTAGGCATTATAAGAAGGCCTATTTCTAAGTTTATATAAGCAGATATTTGAAAGCTCATTTATTAGTATCTTAATTAATAAAGCTATAAGGTTTTAATCTTAGTTCAAAAAAGAGCGAATAAGATTGATTTTATGAGCGAAAGAGAACTAAAAATCTAAAAGACTAGTCAATATTAAAAAAATGTTGATTCCTTTAGAATTAACATTTAGCTATTTAAACACTTATAAACAGGTTTAACTCTTTCTATTATCCTTCCTAGTACCAAGATACTAGAGTTATGCTAAATGGAACTAATTCCTAGTCTCAAGATGCCTTCTTCTATCCCTATAGCCAAAGTTATTTATTTTCCTTTTTAAACTTGAGGGGACTAAAGTACCTTGCTCTAGGGTTAAATTACTAGCTCTACCTACCTATTTAAATAGTTTCTAAGACATACCTAATCTAAGCTAACAGATCCTAGCCCTTCCTCTAAAGCTAAGGTTATAGATAAATACTTGTATACTAGTTGAAGTATATTTACCTATCACTAGCTATAGATAAAAGTATTGACTTCAGTCCATTATTTAAGCAGCATATGTAGTAAGTTGCTTGATTGCTATGCAATATTTTTATTCTATTACCAGTAAGATATTTAAGTCATCTATGCCTTATTATTAACCTTTAATTAGTGCTTATTAAGTATTAAAGGGAGCAATTAAGAAACTGCTTTTATTTAATAAACGTATAATGTAGCTTGATATGTGAGGGTAAGTGAGTGTATATTTAACTAGTAAACTGGTTAAATAAAATTAGACTTGACTGCTTATAGAGTGATTAGCGAATGAAATGCTTGCTAAATGTATAATCTGAAGCTAATTGAATATCATTCCTAAGGGAATTAAGGCAGTAGATAATAAGATAAATATGCATTAGCTCTATACGGTAGAGAATAGCTATTTTAGTAGATGCCTATAGTTAGTGCTGCTATAAGAGATATTCCTTAGTTTATCCTTATATGTTCTTCTTTATACCTCAAGTGTATTATTAACTATAGCCAAAACTTATATTAAGCCTCCCTTATGGAAACAGGCCATAATCAAGCTTATTACTATTACCAAATTCAATCTAATCAATAATAAACAGAGCTAGTATTTAAGCTTTTGCTTCTGGATTTTTGAATCCACTCTTATCCTTAAATCCAAAACTACCTTTAAACTCCCAAATACTTTCTACTTTAGTAAGAGTATTAGTTTGCATAGACTAACCATAAAAGGAACTCATCTGATACGCTGTTATTTTAGCATTAAGAAGATCAGGGAAATTATGCAAACCACAAAGAAAAGGGAAGAGGGAGTTCTAAAGGTAATGGCTAACAAGTTTAATAGGCTAACGTTAATATCTAAGTACTCTAAATAAATATATAGAAAGCAGATTTAAATCAAAGATATAAGATTACTACTAGCTTATTGCTTCCTCCTTTAATATAAATAGATACATCAAAATTCACTAGCCTTTAGTTTTAAACTTAGAGGGAGTAAGAACTTAGATATAGTCATGCTATTCAAAAGAAATCGGTCTTTAACTAAGACTATACTGATCGCTTGTTCTACAGGACTATATTTATTTTTCTTAATTTACCTATTTCAAAGCCCTCTATAATAACTCCAGATTGAGACAAAGCTTTAAAGCAGTACTCAATATTTAAGTTTGCTAAGAGTTGAAACGCAAGGTTGTTAAGGTAGTTTGAATGCTTTGAGAAAGAAATAGACTTTATGATATGAAAATAAAGCTGCAGGAACAGGGCTAAGATAGCTGTTTTATTCCTTCTAACTTCCGCTTTTCTTAAGTAATCTAATGGTTTTAAGTGATTTTCATATAGTTTAGAATGATAAAATTTGAACTAAATAAAGGATATTAAAGTACTAAAGAACAAAGAGCAGCTATAAGAAACTTTGAAAAGGGATATTTTTCCCTTTCTCATTTACCTAGCTATTTGCTTACTTAGCATTACCCTTTAAATCTCTTCTATTTAGTCTAGTAAGTAGAGATAAAGCTTTTAGTGATATATTCTTATTTATCAGATTTAGACAAACACTCCATAGAGAGCCGGGCGAAAATTAAGAACCATCTAAGTATTCACAATCTGACTGATTCACTCCAAAGTAAGCTAATTAGTCTTACCAGGTCTGAATCAATAGTCATATAGTTACCAAAAATACGATCTATTATCAATCAAATTAGCATACAATCTTCTTAGCACTTAACCGCTTAATCAAATCAAACCACAATACAAGCATCCTTCATTAACTAATTATTAAATAACAAGCAATTAACAAAGTACTTCGTTACAAGCTTATGCTTAAAAGAGATATTCAACCAATATTATACCCAACTAGCATTCTAAATACCCTGCATTCGTTAACCTATTTTACACTTCAATCCACACCAAAACTAATGTATAGAGGTGCTAAGTTACTTAGCTTATTATGATAAAGCTATTTAAAGTCTTAATAAGTCAGCTAGCTTAATCCTAGTATAGCTAGAAGTATTCAAGAAGAGATTAGATGCTATAGTGGAGCTGTAAAATACATCCTAGTAAGGTTATTGCTCATTGTATAAAAGTCCCTGCTTTTATCAAATCTAAAAGCATGAAGAATCTTTCAGATTATTGAGCAATGATAGTAGTCTAGGTCTTAATTTAGTTGATGCTTATTGAAGTAAAGGAGCAAATTTGAAGAACTTATATAATCCAAAGAAACTTTAGTATGTAGTCTTTAGCTCCTTCCTAATAACGCTACTTTACTCGAATTAAAGAGGAGATACACTAAGCAGGTATAACGAAGTGTTAGACTATTTAAAAACATCTGCTGGGTCATCCTTAGCCTGGTATAATAAAGGAGATATTCTTAAGATGGGAAGTAGAAATGAAGAAGAATCTGAATATTTGATTCATGCTGTTATGTCTAATCCTAGGTATGATGAAGTCTTAAGGAGATAAGACTCCTTTTAGAAGGAAAATAAAAATGAGAAAGCCTAAAAATCTAGCTTCAGCTTAATAGGTAGGATAAGCAATACTTTTGAAGTTACTTGAATAGATTAGGCAGATAATCGAGAGATATAATAAATGTATCGAACTATCTCCTATTATACAGAAGCTTATGTGAATAAAGAATCGAGTTGATATAACTTTCTCAGAAAACCGAAGAGTAGCAGCGTTTAAATATGATGGATTTGAAGAAAGTTGAGTAATAGAATGATGTTAACAGTGTTAATAAAAATGAGACTTTAGTAAATTTTAAAGGAATTAAGCAAGATGTGATTCTAAGTAAAGATAGTAATGATAATATCTTGGGTGTAGATAAATTAACTGCTTAGTTTTAAATAAAATACCTAAACTTAAATTAAGCAAAAGATTTATAGAACGGTAGAAAAATAGTATATTAGGAAGAAATAGAGAGTAGTAAAGTAGCATTAATTTAGTAAAGGATAATTAAAGTCTATAAAAACTATAATCTAGGTATTATATAAGAATGTGGATTAAAGGAAAAGTAATTAACCAATTTGAGAGTAACTGAGAAGTAGAATATAAGGAATGAGACGTTTGATTTGTATTTATGGCAGTCAAAATAGCATGAAATGTTAGATAGTTTTAATATTGGAATAAAGAATCTAACTATTTAATCAATCTAGATTGTCTTATTATGTTCAGATGAATCGGAATATTTCACAGCAATGATTATGATAAAGCTTTACCAATACAGAGCAGTTAAGATCCCGATGCTTTTTTAATTAAGAGATGAGATGATAAATTTGTAGGCTGAATGAATTTTATCAGTCAACTAGAATTACGAAAAATCCTGAATATCTATGTAAATTAACCTGGTATTCTACTCAAAGAGGTAATAGTATTTAAAAGCTTTAAGTAAGGGACTGTAAGTTAAGAAATTTCTTCAAACAAACTTTCTTAATAGTTTGCTATCCGGCCTCCTCACCTAAGAGATCAACAGTCTATCCAATCTGCTAACTCTCAATGTAGTTTTTTCTCTTTCCTCTATTTAAATGCAATCATATTTAATCCTTGCTTTCTATTTTAAAATATTTCAACTGCCGTCTGTACTAAAACTAGCTTCATTAAAGCTCTTCTTTTCTACAGTTACTCATATTTTACTTAAATTGGCAAAGTTTAGTTGGTTTGTTTTCTAAAACGTAGTATCTACTCTAAGTTAAGGTAATATTTACGATTAGAGCGATATATTGTAATTTATCCTTTCAAGACTAGCATGCTTTTCAACTAAACCAGCGTTTTCTTTTAAGGATCAATTTTAGTGTAAAAAGTCCCATGAGCCATATACTAAATCTAACTCTCCTGTCCTTTCAGATTATTTAACTAGTTTCAATAAATTGGTAGTTTAGATTACTCTAAAGAGCAGCATTTTCTGAAACATGCTAGATGAGATAAAGCTCTTTCAACTTTTGACACACCTAGCATGATCAATTAATTTTAGATAATTTTCTAGTTCAATATATCAGGCTTAAGTCAAGCTTTTTGAGGGCTAATACTAACTTGGCTTTTTAAGTGAAAGTTTCTATGATCTAAAAATCTCAGCCATAACAGAAATTTAGTTACTCTCCAACAAAAGTTGTCTGATGCTACAAGGAAGTAAAGGAATAGCCTCAAAGGATTAACCAGATAAATGAGCAATTAGATTTAAATTTAAACTAAAAGAGCTTTTAGGCGTCTTTAATTGCAAGAATTGCAACCTTCAATTCTAGACGTTAGTAAATGCTTTAAAGTTGTTTTTTGATCTCATCATTCATCTTTAGTTACTCCATTTTCTACTCATCTAAACTTCTTTCTTTTTTGCTTTTTCTAGAATCTTAAGTCTTATTGTCCTTAGCTTTTTGTGAAGTATTTTGATTTTAAGTACTCCAATTAAAACCTTGAAAATGAGTTTATATATTCTTGATCGAATAGTATGAGATACCTTAAATCATAGTTCCTGGTATTTTCCGATATTCAATCCCTTATATTAGATAGTATATACATTTAAAGATATGCTCGAAGGTCTCATACACTCCTTACATACATAAGGATTATCAATAGGATAATGACAAGCTTAAAGATCCTTATGAAAATTAAAAGATTAGCTCTTAGTTTTGATATACTGATAATTTCTCGTCTACACTATTCGATTAACCTCGTATAAGTAATTTGTGGAAATAGTTAAAGATTACCAAATTGCTCAGTGTATAATATAGCTATTTTCATCCTTATAAATTATCTAGTAACTGCATTATAGAAAAATGCTGTATTTTGTCTCTATATGAGTAGCAAATGCTTTATGATTGGTATTATTCTAGCATCTCTGCAGATCGATATTGTTAAGGTCTGATAATTGCTAGAATTGATTATAGTATTGAAATACTTTTTTTCCAGATATTAATGAAAAGAAAGCCTATTGCTGGTCTTGGAAAATCAATTTTTTCTTATTTCATTTATAGTAGAATCTGGGTAATTTAAAGCCATTATGTGCTTAAAAGGTAATCAATTCAGGTCTATATAGTATGACTCATTAAATGTTGAAATTGCTACTTAAAAAGCTTTTCTCGAAATCATTCTCATGTTTGATTCAATTCTATTCAAAACTCCAGTTACTCCTTTCTGAATACTCCATGGTAATAAGTCTACTCCGCATTCTACTTTAGGTTTTATTAATAGTCTGCATAGAGTTTTAAAATGTCAAGGAGTTGCATTCTTATATCTCATCAGTTAAAAAACAGCTTTCTTCATTGCAGCTATAGATTGAACGTGACTTCTTTGCAATGGGGATTCTATTTCTTTTTCTGATGTAGAATAACTCCTATTTGTTCACTTTAAGCAACCGTTTAATTTCCTAGTTATAAATTTAAGGTTTATTATTTCTCATTTTCCTTTAGGAATCGGATGCATTCAGATTTGGTATCTTTGATCTCTAAATAAATTCAAGCAAAAACTACCTTGTTCATTTATTAAATCTACGCCTATTTTGCAGATTTGGAAAGTAGAGTCAAATCATCTACCCATCCTCTGCAAGCGAAGCTAACATTCAAGCCATGATATTTGAATCCCAACTAGAAATTGTACTTTCCAAATAGCTAATTACAGTGTCTTAATACAACAGTGCTAAAAGTGGTCCATATGAACTCCATTGAGTATAATAAGGTTAAAATGTTCGTTCCCCTATAAAATGAAGAATCTAGGTTTTCATAAAATGACTCTATGATTTTTAAAAGTCCAAGTAGTAGTTTGATTCTCTTAAGCTAATCGAATGAAAGTCTTCTTTATATTAAGTCAAGCATTTTTTCTGCAATTTGAGATATGAAAAAAAAGATGTCAGGAGTCAAACCAGGATTCTTCGAGGCTCCAAAAAAGTAGGAGTTAACGGCATCCTAGAAAGGCTAGGATTAGGAAAAGGATAACAAAAAGGTCACCCATCAGGATGAATCTCCATACTCTGAAGAAAGCCTAAGAAATAGGTTAAAAATATTATGCGCTCGGAAGTCTTGAATCTCATCACATAATAGTAAATAAGCTATGATTAGCTGATTAAAATGGTTCAAGATCTTTAGGATGAGGTTAAAAAGTTGAAGAAAGACAATAAGAAGTTAATAGAAAAACTTGAATTTGCAGATAAATAGAATTGAGACTTATGATCTAAGAAAGAGACCTTAACGCATTTTGAAATATATCACAAGACTAGAGCAGTTAATCTCAAAACTAACAATAGAAGCAGAAAGAACTGATCAGCAAATTAGAAAAAATAGAAGAAAACCAGTAAAAATTGCAACTTTAAATGGAATTGAGAGAATAATGGAATGATTCAATGATAATTGAAGGTGAAAATAACTCAAGATTTAAACCTAAGTGACAAGCAAGAAGATACTATTATTGTAACTCTCAAAAAGTATCTGCGGAAAACATATTAGAAACTTCTCAATTTCAAGTAAGAATATTGAAACTAGTAAAAGTAGTTTGATAACAAAAGGAAGAAACTATAATAACTAAAGCTATCTAGAGAAAAGAGAAAGATTTTATTGTAACAAATTTGGGGAAATTTACAAGAAAAAAATCTAGCATCAAGGTGGAAGAAGAATTCAAGGAAAACATGCATGGCAAGGAGAAGAGTTGTAGAGATTTTCAGACTTTTGTATTTAGACTCAAGAGAAATCTAGAGGTTGGCAGAAAGAGGATGAAATACCTCCAAGAACGCCAAACACTTAATTTTGTATTTGTATTTAATAACAGTAGCTTTTAAAAAAGATTGTATCATTTTATTTTATTTATCATTTAATAGAATCAATATAGAAATAAGGTTTTCTTATTAAGAGTCTTTTGATTTAAAACTCAAATAGGTTATGATCAATAAACGATAGAAAAGTTATTATAATAAGGATATAAATCTCCTGCTATAAAACTTTTGATATAATCATTTATCCTTTGATTAAAAAGTAAAAAGATATAAAATAATTAAAATCGTAAAAGCTTATTTAAGCTGGACTATTTAAAATTAGTTTTATACTTACCTAGATTTAAGGCAAAAATAAAATTAAAAAAATGTGTTACTTTAGTTAAATAATTATTAAAATTGGTTATAAAATTGAAAATGGAGAATAAAGAAATGTAATTTACTAAAAGTATTTTTTTGAGAAAACTCCTAAGAACAAGAAACCACACCCTAGGCAAAATATCTCTTCTTCATTTTAAATATGAAATTCTGCCTAACTTATGTTTCAAAAAACTTATAAATAAGATTAGCTATGACCAAAGTAAAGGTATTTCTTTAATGTTTTTTAGACTAGGTTATTTATGACACTTCACGTGTTTTATCGGTATCCATAACAAGTGACCTGATCTGAATTTTATCTGGTTCAGATATTCCTAAAAATTCGATATAGATCTGGAATTTCCATACAGGTACCCTCTAAAGAACTTTAACTGGACATACTTCTTGAATTTTATCGATAGTAATCTCTCCAAACTCGAGCTATATTGTTTCAGCATCTGGGGATACAACAATCAAGATCTGAAATTCGTAGACTGGTTCCCTCCTAAGAACTTTAATTGGACATACACGTGCAGTTAGATCGGTAGTAATTTCCCCAGACTCTAGTTATATTGTATCAGCATCTGGTGATAACACGATAAAGATCTGAAGCTTGTAGACTGGTACCCTCCAAAGAACTTTAACGGGTCATACTTCTTGAGTTTCTTCGGTAGTTATCTCCCCTGACTAGAAATGAATTATATCAGCATCTGATGATAAAACGATAAAGATCACGGATTTCCAGACTGGTCAGCTTGAGCGAACTCTTTCTGGTCATTCAAGTTCAGTTTGATCGGTAATAGTGTCTTAGGATAATAGGTACATAATATCAGGTTCGAATGACAGTTCAATTAAGATATGGGACTTCCTTACTGGTTAGTGTATTCGAACTCTTCA
>CAMPDV010005825.1:0-25649 GCA_946699065.1 Loxodes magnus | reverse complement strand
AATATAACAAACAACTAAATTTATTTACCTCAAGTATTTAAATAGTGTCTTAAATTTGGTTGTTAGTTTGATTAATAGAATATACAAGTTAAACCTTAATTATTTATGTGGTTGGGTCACAAGAAAAAATTTAAATAAAAATAAGAAATACTTATAAATTTAGAATAACAAACACAAAAATAAAACTTAGAATATTAAAACCTAACTGGATATTATTATTTCTATAGAGCTAATATCTTCCTTTAATTTTAAGAATATTTTTTATTTAATTATATTGATATATTTAAATAACTTTAATTATCTCTTAACTTTAATATTACTCTATTAATTTGCTTTAGATGTAATCTAGCTTAATAACTTTTTTAATTCTAGTTAATTTTAAAATTCGAAAATCAAATAAAATGGATAATATTCAAACTAAAACATAGAAACACTAACCCTCAGCAAAAAGGAAAGATTAGCAAATATTTAGAAAATAAAGAAGAGATGAAAGATTGATCTTTCTATTTAAAATAATTAAATTGATAGAAGATTCTTATTCTATAGTCCATCTGATAGTTTTGTAATTAAAAATATTAGAAAGACCCAATCTAAGTAAAAGAGCTGGAACTCAAATAGAATTAGGAAATCAAGAGATGTCTTCAGCGTATTTGCTTCTAATTAATCAAAGATTAAATTACCTTTGATCTCCAAGAAAAAAAGGAATCTCCTTAAAAGCATAATTTTATAATATTAAAGAGAAGGAAAGTAAATAGATTGGAACTATCTTTAGATCAAAAAATACTTAAAGGGAAAAAGATGATAAAGCCTGAAAATTTTAATAGGAGTAGAATTAAGTTAATGACTTTAGGATGAGTTAATCTTAGCAAACATTGAAAGAGCCAAAGGTTTTGTCAAATTTTGAGACATTTTAGAAGAGTCTGAATTTTCCATACCAATTAAAATTCTGAAAATCACTAAGACTTCCTGCTGATACTAAATTAAACTGAATCTCATTAAGTTCATAAAAAGTAGAGTTTATGCATATCTTATAGCAAATAAAGAATACTGTAAGTATTATTTATTTAGATCCTAGAAAAATATCTATTTATTCTAGAACTTGCCAAGCTTTTTGATCTTAAAAGTTCAAGAGGCTTAATTCTATAACAAGCTGAAAAAATAGCAGCTATAAAATCTAAAAAGCAATTAAGAGCTTAAAACGGATTCTAAGAGATAATTTATAGCTTAGCAGCAAAATTTAAATAAATTTTAAAGAGACATTAGAAAAGCAACTCTTTCTTTTTAGCAAGCTAGACTTCAAGTGCTCTTAATTCCTCACAAGTAATTTTGGAATTTTTAAGATAATTTATAAAGTACAGATCTAATTAATAAAGTAGAGAAAACTTAGTAAAGATAGAGATATTAAAGCTTGGCATAAAAAAATTATAAGTGTAAGTGAAACTTGTAAGTTTCTTTGTAAATTCTAAAGAATTAAGAAAAGCAGATTCTCGGGTCTGAGTGTTGGGGAGAGAGTTGATAGGTTGAAATAGTTAGCATGATTACTTTAGAAAATTTTGCCGACTGAAAATAGTCACTAACTAAATATGAAGAAGAAAACCCTACTGTTTCTTTAATAAACTTAAGAAACATATGGATTATTAATTTAGCATAAAAAAGAATTTCCCTTAAATAAATATGGAATAGTCAGTAGCTTTAAATAAGCACCCAAAGATTAAAGCTAACTAAATTAGAATTTTTAACATTCAAACTTAAACTTACGTTAAGATTATATACGTTAGTTCTAAGAAGTTTGATTGCTGATCCTTGAGATAATAAAATTAATATTGCTGACAATAACTGGCAAGACTCTAAATAGTTGAATCGGGTTTGGGAGGTTTATCTATTAAAAGATATCGGAAGCTTACTTAAAAAAGACATAAATAACTAAAAAAATTAACTTAGAGAAAAGTGTATGGCTTCAGCTTTATATTACTAGAAAAATAGAAAAAAATACTCAGTTTACTATAAGAATTTTCTGGCAAGGTGGAAGCATGCCAATTAGTACAAAATTAGAAAAGACTGAAGAAAAAATTAACTAAACAAAAATTTAGAAACAACTGCTTCAGCGATTTTTAATGGCTACGACTAAAATAGAAACTTATCTACTAGGAGTTGAAGATAATTAGCCACTAACTTCATAAAATACTTGAAGGTCTCAAGTAGATTAGCTTCAGTAAATTCAGCCAAAAAAAAAGTAAAAAATAAATCATACAAAATAAAAAGAGCATATTATTCCTGGTGTCTAAATACATATGAATAACTCAGGGATACTTTTAGAAAAAGCTTAAAAATAAATTAGCGAGATATGGTCACTTAATTAGATAGATCTGAAAAAAATATCTTGCTTTAATTTAAGCCATAGCTTAAATTAGATAAAGGACTGAAAACTATAAAAGTAAGTTTATCATTTTTATTAAATTAAGCAAAAGCTTTAAAAGATTTAATAATCATACATAAATTCTTAAATAATTTTTTAAAGTTGCTCGAAAACATCTTTTAGCTTTAAAACTTTAAGACTAATTCCTTTAGATAGCAAAACAAGAATATCAAATGATTATAATAAATTATAGTCTATTTATTAATGATTAATGAAAAGCTCTATCTATTCTTACTAAGCTAGCTAAAACATGAATAGATAGTTTTAAAATAATAGATTTATTGAAGTATAATAAAATAAGAGTATTGAGAAGTTGGTTATATAATGTTTTGCTTGATATTATGGTTATTAAGGATGATTTGGTAAAATGATAGATTTAACTTAGTTGTATTAATGATTTAATAAGTTATAATAATAATATTGACTTAAGCACTTCTAACTATGACTAAGATTGGTTATTAAATAATAGCATTAATTTTAATTATTAATATATTAGTTTTAGAAGCATTTTACTTACTCTTTTAACTAAACTTATATAACTCTTAGATTTCTTTTATATTAGTAGCTTTATCTACCTATTTTAAATAATCTACCAGTCTAATATTAAACATATAATTAGTATAATTGTAAGATTAATTAGCTTAAGATATTATAAAGCTACTTATTAATATTCCTACTAATCAATATTACTAACTACTCTAATACTCTAGTCATCCTTTAAAATCAAATCTATTATCTACCTATTACCAAATTATTTAACACTTTAACCAAAAAAATCTAATTTTGGAACTAAAATTAATTAGCTATAATGAAAAAGCAAGACTGACTTACAAATAATTATTATAAATTATTAACCTGGAATACAATCTTCTTTATGCTTAAAATATAAGCTATAAAGGTACAAGAAATTTAGATATTTAAAATAATTCTTTGAAGCAAAATTAGTTGAAATATATGAAGAGTAGATATAATGAGAGGGTTATTCTTTTCTAATTAATACAAATTTATTAAGACTAAACATAAAATTAAGGAATAAGCAAGTCTATTAAGATAAGCTTATATTTAAGTTTTATTACTTAGCCTATATTTATTTCAATAAATTACAGTATCTATCAATTAGAATATTTACATAATAATATCCTATCTTCTTAAGTTTATAAACTCTTTATACTCATCTAATATTGATATATTTATAAGATACAAATAAATAGTAAAATTAATATTAAAGTCTACAACTCTTTTATTTAAAAAAGGCGGGAGATTTAATTAAAGATAGCATTCAAAAATTAACAATAGAGTGTCTTTCTATTTATTAAAGATAATTAATAATTAGATACTTCTCAATTATATTAGCTTTTAACTATTTCCTCTTCATATTTTGCTTTTTATTTAAATACATACTAACTTAAATAGCAAGCTATTAGATAAGTAGCTACTTTTTTGTTAGTTTTATCCTTCTTCATAGCTTTATTACTTTATAACTTTTCCTCAATTTTTAGATTAAGATTCTATTAATATAAGCTCTAAATTCTTATGAATCAATCTTAATTCACTTCAACCAATCTAGGTAAAATTTTACATTTTCCAAGATATTACAGAAAAGAGCATGTTTAATAGTGCTGAATGAACAAGTTTATTTTAATTTGTTTACTTCAAATGCATCGAGTTTTGTTAAATTGGAATATTCTTCCCTTTATGTTATAAAGCTTTAAAATTTTCTATTATTTGGTAATTCCAAAATCATTGACTTCTACAAAAGTGTTTCTTCTACCAATTTGCATTGCAAGGAAAGTTACTTCATGACCGAATAAATAAAGCGATATTAAGAGTAGTGGTATTAAAAGAAAGTAGCCTCCCATTTATTTTGTACCTCCTTCGTCGCTCTACGCGCCAGACTAGAGTCGAACTCAACAGGATCTTCTTTCCCCGCCGATCATGTCAAGCCCGTTCCTTTGGCTGGTTGCTTATTAATATGTCTGAGTTAGAATAATCAAAGTTTTTAACACTTCTAAAATATTTGATTCTTCCTGCAAAGTTCCTTGAAGAACTGGCAGTTACTCTTTTAATAGATCCTTATTAATAAATGTGAGAAAGTTCTACTTTCTTCTAGAAAATAAATAAAGCAGTGGTTTGCAAGAATAACTTGGATTCTTTAAACTTCTAATAATTACCATGTATTTGGCATATCTTAATAAAAGATTTCTTAGTTTGAGTTGATAATTTAAAATTAATTTAATTACAGTTGAATTAAAAATTAGGTTTAACTTTAGTAGAGTTGTTCTTGACACCTAAAATAATGATGGTTAATTAATAAGGTAAAAAATAGGTAAATATGATATAATTAAATAGATTGAATTAAGAATTTGAAATAGATCTAGCATATATGGATATACACTTGAATATTAGATATCTGTAATTATAATTTGATAGTTTATATTCTTATAGTATCTATTAATAATCATAGAGTTGCTTATTAATTATACAATTGCTTTAATAAAGCTAAATAGTTTAGAAGCTTATAATTATTTTTTAAGAATCTTGATAGTTATTAAATTATTTACAGCTAGTATATTTAACTAAATTATCTCTTACTCTCTTATAATATCAGCGTTGTTATGTTTTATGTAGTTATAGAATCTTTTAAATTTAATGACTATCTTATTATTATTAACTATAGATATACTTCAGATTAAAACCTATTTTATAAATATCTCTTTAATTAATTCTTAAAAATAGAGTAATTGAAAACTAGGTTAGTTATATCAATGTATATTAATGCTAGTTAGATTATAAAATAGCAATAAAGCTATTTATTTTAAATATAATATAAGATACTAATTAATATAGTATAACTAAGATTAATAAATGTAATACTATAATTAACTAATATTAGCTTACCATATACTATAGAGACTATTATTATACACATAGTTATTTATTTTTATATTTAGTTAGTTTATGATATTCTATTATTAGCTATTATTAGAAGTCTAACTTTTATCAATTCATATCATTTATTCATTATTTACTTTTAACCATTTCTTCTCTTTTTCACATCTTTTAACATTTTTCAACCTACCACTTAAAAATATCAACCCTATTATTTTTACTATTATTAGGCAAATTATAACAGTAAAACAAACCAATTACTCAGTTTTAACAAAACTATCAATTATGTTTTAAATATATAGATAAGTAGAAGTCTATTCAGAGACTTTAAATTACTATCAACCATTCAAATAATCTAATTAAGCTTTAGGACTAGATTCTAGGATAAAATAGAGTCAAGTCATAAAAAACATTCATTAAGACAACAACCAAAAGATAAAGAAACTTTATTATAATATGACAAAGGCTTTAATCATTTAAAATTTGAAATCTAAAGGTAGAAAGTAACTATGCTTAAGACAAAAAATTATAATCAGTAAGTAAATACTTTAAGAAGATATCATCCCAAAATTATCTTACTACCTGATTTAGTGGAGACAAAATCCCTATTGTTGCTAGAAAAATACAAGATGAAATAAGTGTTTCAGTAAAGCATCATAAGCTAAAGTCTAAATTTAGAAACTAATTTTAAAAGAGGAAAAATATAAGTAATTTGGAGAAACAAAAAAAAATTATATGACTGCAGAAAGCGTAGCATTTTAACCAATACAAGCTTACATTCGCAAGGATTTTTATTTAAATAAATGGAAAATCAGGAGTTATGATTAAAGTTAAGAGATACTAAAAATAATAATTAAAAAAGAAGTTGTAAGAACTAAGGAAACAACTTAGTTCTCCTAAATAAAAATAAAATAGCTAGGAATATTCCAACGCGACATTCGAATTGAATAAAAATAGCATAAAAACTCATAATGAAAGAGATCTCTTTAAATTAAATGAAAAATAAGCAGAAATTGAAGAGTAATTTGCAAGAGAATGCTTAGATAATTAAAAAAATGCAGAAACTAAAACTGTTTAAGGATTTTCTCTGATTTTATTTGAAATTTCCTGTAATAAACAACGGAAAGCTAAAGATATTAATTAAGCTTTAACTAAAATCAAGTCAGAAAGAAAAAAAGATATTTCTAGAATTTAAAAAGCAAGAAGAGAAACGTGAATGTATCATCGAAGATCCTTATTTAGATTATTAGAATGAAGAAACCTTAAAAATTTAAAATAATTATTATAGTTGAGAAAATGCCCAGAGGAACAGTTGAGGATTTTATGCAATGAGCAAATATTTTAAATTAAATGACAGTCTATTAATGTTTCTATACTTGAATATCTTAAAATTAAATTTTAGGGTTTATTATTATGATTATTAAGTTAATATATGAGAATACTTTTATTTCTCTTATTATTATTATTTTACCTAAGATATCTTAAACTCTAATGCTAATAGCTTGCTTTATAAAGCATTATATTAATTATATAGAATTTTATTTATATTATTTTGATAACTTGATATTTAGTACTAATCATATAGGCCAAAAAATTACAGTTCTTGCATTAATTTAAGCTTAGATTATTATTATATTGATACCTTCAACTTAATTAAGATTAATTAAACATATATTAGAATGAGATTGTAGTATTATTATTTGCTTTACTAATAATCACAATAAATATTATAAATATATCTTGTACATACTTATTATAATCTCTCTAAAACTAATTTAAACCAAGATATCCTCTTTATAAATAATAAAACTGGATACAACTGTATCTTTAAGGATATACTTGTAATTTGCAAATTTTTTATTTATTTGCTTTAATTTTATTAAATATTCTAATTTAATTAAGTCTAATTTGAAGGTTTGATAGCACCTTCCTATTATTACCTTAATAATTTCAGTTTTTTTTAGAATCTAAACTTATATCAAAGATCTGCAAATTTCAGTTTAAGTTATCTATTTTGGTTTAGTGATTTATTCTTTTAAACTTATTTTAAAGCTGACTATTGATGAAATGGTATTTCAATTATTTTATAAGATTTTAGACTATTTTTCTTGCTTAATTTAATTTTAACTTGGTTAAAATAAATCTCTTACCTTTCCTCCTTGTATCTTTCATTAAATATCTTCCTTAAGATTTGTTTTAAGATTTCAATTTATCAAACTAAATTGTTTTAATAATCTTTTTCATAATTCTTTTATTCTTTCTTTAATTAGATCTTGCTTATTTTTTATGATTCAAAAGTTATTTCTAGTTCCTCTTAAAGGTTTTTCCGCTATGCAAGAAAAAATAAGATTGATAGTTCTATCTAATAGTCTGCTCTTACCATTTACTATTTACTTTTAGAGAGCATTTTCTCATTTTATAACTCTTTTTTTGAACTTTATACTTATTCTGTTAGATTAGTCTCTCGATTCTACTATCTTTCTTCCTATCCAATAGCTTCGATAAATTCTTTAAATAGTAAAATTTAAATTTTTGGTATGTTGAATATCTTACTCTTGATTTAAGGGTAAGTTTTTTGATTTGACTAGGTGTAACTTAAGTTTGGTTGATTTTGATGGTGATTTTTCTAATCTTAGGGAGAATTTGTTGTGTTACTGAGGTTGTACTGTTAGAAATAGGATTGTATAGAAGTGAAACCTCAACAGGCTGGAACATCAAGAACTAAAAAATTAAAAATAACTAAGAGGGAGTTGAGGTGGAAAAAGGAATAGTTTAAGATCATAATATAGATAGGAATAATGTCTTAAGCTTACAAGTTAATTTGATTTATCTAATAATTTTTAATTTATTGAATTATTTAGAATAAGATCATTAGCTTGCTTGATTATCTTTACAACATTATTTAAATTTTAATCTTCTAGTTATAAACATTAAGCCAAAATAATAGAATCATATTAATATAAATAAGGGGTTTATTAAAATAATAATAATGAGACTAAAGTTTAGATAAAGAGAGTTAGTACTATTTAAAGAATAAGGAAGATAATAATTAATTGACTATTAAGCTAAAAGTATTTCTATTATTAATATATTAATATATCTTTAATTTAATATACATCTTAATTAAATTAAAGAAAACTTCCTTCTTCACTTTAATTAAAGAATAGAAGACTTAACTGGGAGCAATCAAAGTTTGAATGCCTTAGAAATTTTAATTAAAATATTATCTGCGTCTAAACTAAATGAGAAACTATTCTAAAATTAGAATTGGAGACTTAGCTTATTAAATAAGAATGATTATGATAACTTGCAATAAAGAAAGTTTAAGTCATAATTTAAAAGAAATTAGTAGATATTACAAAATTAAAATCTTAAGACTTTAAGGATTTACTGAAGCTATTGAAACTATTTTTTTTAAGAGAAAAAAGATTAATTGGGTAGAATAAGTATAAAGCACTATAAAATATTCGATAAAGCAAAATCTAAGAAATATAAAATAAACAAGAAGAAAGTATTATAATCAGAGTTAAATTTCATTTAGAAATCCAAAAAAATCTTCAAAAAAAGAAAGAAACACCTCATTAAATAATTACGAAAATGACAAAAAAATGATATAGAAGAATAATTTAAGACCAATAAAAATGAGCTACAGCTTTCAATTCTATAAATGGAAAGAGAAAAATAGAATTAAAGAGAGATATTTAATGTAATAAAAAATAGGAAATAAGACATAGATAAAGATAACTAAAATGAAATCAATCTAGAAAGCCAATTTTAATTTTCTCTAGTCAAATTTTGTTAGCCTGTACTGATTGAAAGTGTCTGAAGGATTTTTAACAATGATTTAACAAAATTATTTAAGATATCTTAATTTTAACCTAGGAAATTATAAAACTTATATTTGTATCTTGCAAAAGCTGAAGAAATATAAAAAAGTTAAATGCCAGAATATAAATTTTTAATTTAACTATATTTAAGTTATTATTCTTAGCATTCTTTAAAATATAAACTTTATAAATAATAGATAAAAGAAGCACTAACTAATCTATAACTACTAAATGTATTTAATTATAAGGAAATGTCTATAAACTAAAATAATAAAGTATTATAACTAAATAAAGGAAATTAATAATTAAATTAAAGTTAATAATGGCTTTAGTAAGCTTATATATGTAATTTAACTAAGGCTAAATAACTATTACTAAGAAGCTTAGTATTTAAAAAAGTAACTAATAAATTAAATATTCCTTTCTTAAGTTAATCTTAATCAATAGATATCTTATATTACTATTATTACTATTTATTTTATTAGCATATTATTTATTTTTACTTATTAAACCACATTCCATTAAAATAATTGAATGACTACATTAGCTGATAACTATCTTAAAATATTAGAAAGATACTAAAGATTTTAAAATAAAATATATGAAATACTGTGCTTGATACACAGCTAGAATAATTAAATAAAATAATTATAGATATAATCACTAATATAACAAACAACTAAATTTATTACCTCAAGTATTTAAATAGTGTCTTAAATTTGGAACTGAGATTGATTAATAGAATCTACAGTTAAGCCTTAATTATTTATGTGGTTGTCTCATAAGAAAGAGTTTAAATAAAAATAAGAAATATTTATAAATTTAGAATAACAAACACAAAAATAAAACTTAGAATATTAAAAACTAGAATGGTGATTATTATTCTATAGAGCTAAGATCTTCCTTTAATTTTAAGAATATTTTTTATTTAAATATATTGATATATTTAAATAACTTTAATTATCTCTTAACTTTAATTTTACTCTATTAATTTGCTTTAGATGTAATCTAGATTAATATCTTTTTTAATTCTAATTAATTTGAAAATTTGAAAATCAAATAAAATGGATAATATTCAAACTAAAACATAGAAAAACTAGCCCACAGCAAAAAGTAAAGATTAGAAAATATTTAGAAAATAAAGAAGAGATGAAAGATTAATCTTTCTATTTAAAATAACTAAATTGATAGAAGATTCTTACTCTATAGTCCATCTGATAGTTTTACTATTAAAAATACTATGAAAGTTTAATCTAAGTAAAAGAGCTGGAGCTAAAATAGAATTAGGAGATTGAGGAAAAACTTTAGTGTACTTTCTTCTGATTGATCAAGATGAATTACATTTTATCTCCAGGAAAAAAATCTCCTTAAAAGCATAATTTTATAGTATTAAAGAGAAGGAAAGCAAATAGATTGGAACTATCTTTAGATCAAAAAATACTTAAAGGCAAAAGGTGATAAAGTCTGAAAATTTTAATAAGAGTAGAATTAAGTTAATGACTTTAAGATGAGTTAATCTTAGCAAACATTGGAATATGCCTAAAATTTTATCAAATCTGATGACTTTTTATAAGAGTTTGAATTTTAAACAGTAATTAAAATTCTGAAAATCACTAAGACTTCCTGCTGATACTAAATTAAAACTGAATCTCATTAAGTTCATAAAAAAGTAGAGTTTATGCATATATTATAGCAAATAAAGAATACTGTAAGTATTATTTATTTAGATCCTAGAAAAATATCTTCTTATTCTTGAACTTGCCAAGCTTTTTGATCTTAAAAGTTCAAGAGGCTTAGTTCTATAACAAGCTGAAAAATTAGCAGTTATAAAATCTAAAAAGCAATTAAGAGCTTAAAACGGATTCTAAGAGATAATTTATAGCTTAGCAGCAAAATTTAAATAAATTTAAAGAGACATTAGAAAAGCAACTCTTTCTTTTTAACAAGCTAGACTTCAAGTGCTCTTAATTCCTCACAAGTAATTTTGAATTTTTTAAGATAATTTATAAAGTACAGATCTAATTAATAAAGTAGAGAAAACTTAGTAAAGATAGAGATATTAAAGCTTGACAGAAAAAATTATAAGTTTAAGTGAAACTTGTAAGTTTCTTTGTAAATTCTAGAGAATTAAGAAAAGCAAATTCATGGGTCTGTGTGATAGGGAGAGAGTTGATAGGTTGAAATAGTTAGCATGATTACTTTATAAAATTTTGCCGACTGAAAATAGTCACTAACTAAATATGAAGGAGGGAACCCTGATGTTTCTCTAATAAACTTAAGAAGCATATGGATTATTAATTTAGCATAAAAAAGAATTTCCCTTAAATAAGTATGGAATAGTCAGTAGCTTTAAATAAGCATCCAAGGATTAAAGTAAACTAAATTAGAATTTTTAACATTCAAGCTTAAACTTACGTTGAGATTATATACGTTAGTTCTAAGAAGTTTGATTACTGATCCTGCAGAAATAAAATTAATATTGCTGACGATAACGGGCAAGACTCTAAATAATTGAATCGGGTTTGGGAGTTTATCTATTAAAAGATATCTGAAGCTTACTTTAAAAAGACATAAATAACTAAAAAATCTAACTTAGAGAAAAGTGGATGGCTTCAGCTTTATATTACTAGAAAAATAGAAAAAAATACTCAGTTTACTATAAGAATATTCTGGCAAGGTGGAAGCACGCCAATTAGTACAAAATTAGAAAAGATTTAAGAAAAAATTGACTAAAAAATTATTTAGAAACAACTGCTTCAGCGATTTTTAATGGCTACGACTAAAATAGAAACTTATCTACTAGGAGTTGAAGATAATTAGACACTAACTCCATAAAATACTTGGAGGTCTCAAGTAGATTAGCTTCAGTAAATTCAGCCAAAAAAAAAGTAAAAAATAAATCATACAAAATAAAAAGAGCATATTATTCCTGGTGTCTAAATACATATGAATAACTCAGGGATACTTTTAGAAAAAGCTTAAAAATAAATTAACGAGATATAGTCACTTAATTAGATAGATCTGAAAAAATATCTTGCTTTAATTTAAGCCATAGCTTAAATTAGATAAAGGACTGAAAATTATAAAAGTAAGTTTATCATTTTGATTGAATTACGCAAAATCTTTAAAATATTTAATAATCATACATAAATTCTTAAATAAATTTTTTAAAGTTGCTCGAAAACATCTTTTAGCTTTAAAACTTTAGGACTAATTCCTTTAAGATTGGTTATTAAATAATAGCATTAATTTTAATTATTAATATATTAGTTTTAGAAGCATTTTACTTACTCTTTTAACTAAACTTATATAACTCTTAGATTTCTTTTATATTAGTAGCTTTATCTACCTATTTTAAATAATCTACCAGTCTAATATTAAACATATAATTAGTATAATTGTAAGATTAATTAGCTTAAGATATTATAAAGCTACTTATTAATATTCCTACTAATCAATATTACTAACTACTCTAATACTCTAGTCATCCTTTAAAATCAAATCTATTATCTACATATTACCAAATTATTTAACACTTTAACCAAAAAAATCTAATTTTGGAACTAAAATTAATTAGCTATAATGAAAAAGCAAGACTGACTTACAAATAATTATTATAAATTATTAACCTGGAATACAATCTTCTTTATGCTTAAAATATAAGCTATAAAGGTACAAGAAATTTAGATATTTAAAATAATTCTTTGAAGCAAAATTAGTTGAAATATATGAAGAGTAGATATAATGAGAGGGTTATTCTTTTCTAATTAATACAAATTTATTAAGACTAAACATAAAATTAAGGAATAAGCAAGTCTATTAAGATAAGCTTATATTTAAGTTTTATTTACTTAGCCTATATTTATTTCAATAAATTACAATATCTATACATAATATTATCATATCTTCTTATAAACTCTTTATACTCATCTAATATTGATATACTTATAAGATACAAATAAATAATAAAATTAATATTAAAGTCTACAACTATTTGGAGATTTAATTAAAGATAGCATTCAAAATTTTACAATAGAGTGTCTTTCTATTTATTAAAGATAATTAATAATTAGATACTTCTTAATTATATTAGCTTTTAACTATTTCCTCTTTATCTTTTGCTTTTTATTTAAATACATACTAACTTAAATAGCAAGATATTAGATAAGTAGCTACTTTTTTGTTAGTTTTATCCTTCTTCATAGCTTTATTACTTTATAACTTTTCCTCAATTTTTAGATTAAGATTCTATTAATATAAGCGCTAAATTCTTATGAATTAATCTTAATTCACTTCAACCAATCTAGGTAAAATTTTACATTTTCCAAGATATTACAGAAAAGAGCATGCTTAATAGTGAGGAATGAACAAGTTTATTTTAATTTGTTTACTTCAAATGCATCGAGTTTTGTTAAATGGAATATTCTTCCCTTTATGTTATAAAGCTTTTAAATTTTCTATTATTTGGTAATTCCAAAATTATTAACTTCTACAAACGTTTTTCTTCTACCAATTTACATTGCAAGGAAAGTTACTTCATGACCGAATAAGTAAAGCGACATTAAGAGTAGTGATATTAAAAGAAAGTAGCCTCCCATTTATTTTGTACCTCCTTCGTCGCTCTACGCGCCAGACTAGAGTCAAACTCAACAGGATCTTCTTTTCCCGCCGATCATGTCAAGCCCGTTCCCTTGGCTGGTTGCTTATTAATATGTCTGAGTTAGAATAATCAAAGTTCTTAACACTTCTAAAATATTTGATTCTTCCTGCAAAGTTCCTTGAAGAACTGGCAGTTACTCTTTTAATAGATCCTTATTAATAAATGTGAGAAAGTTCTACTTTCTTCTAGAAAATAAATAAAGCAGTGGTTTGGAAGAATAACTTGGATTCTTTTAAACTTCTAATAATTACCATGTATTTGGCATATCTTAATAAAAGATTTCTTAGTTTGAGTTGATAATTTAAAATTAATTTAATTACAGTTGAATTAAAAATTAGGTTTAACTTTAGTAGAGTTGTTCTTGACACCTAAAATAATGATGGTTAATTAATAAGGTAAAAAATAGGTAAATATGATATAATTAAATAGATTGAATTAAGAATTTGAAATAGATCTAGCATATATGGATATACACTTGAATATTAGATATCTGTAATTATAATTTGATAGTTTATATTCTTATAGTATCTATTAATAATCATAGAGTTGCTTATTAATTATACAATTGCTTTAATAAAGCTAAATAGTTTAGAAGCTTATAATTATTTTTTAAGAATCTTGATAGTTATTAAATTATTTACAGCTAGTATATTTAACTAAATTATCTCTTACTCTCTTATAATATCAGCGTTGTTATGTTTTATGTAGTTATAGAATCTTTTAAATTTAATGACTATCTTATTATTATTAACTATAGATATACTTCAGATTAAAACCTATTTTATAAATATCTCTTTAATTAATTCTTAAAAATAGAGTAATTGAAAACTAGGTTAGTTATATCAATGTATATTAATGCTAGTTAGATTATAAAATAGCAATAAAGCTATTTATTTTAAATATAATATAAGATACTAATTAATATAGTATAACTAAGATTAATAAATGTAATACTATAATTAACTAATATTAGCTTACCATATACTATAGAGACTATTATTATACACATAGTTATTTATTTTTATATTTAGTTAGTTTATGATATTCTATTATTAGCTATTATTAGAAGTCTAACTTTTATCAATTCATATCATTTATTCATTATTTACTTTTAACCATTTCTTCTCTTTTTCACATCTTTTAACATTTTTCAACCTACCACTTAAAAATATCAACCCTATTATTTTTACTATTATTAGGCAAATTATAACAGTAAAACAAACCAATTACTCAGTTTTAACAAAACTATCAATTATGTTTTAAATATATAGATAAGTAGAAGTCTATTCAGAGACTTTAAATTACTATCAACCATTCAAATCATCTAATTAAGCTTTAGGACTAGATTCTAGGATAAAATAGAGTCAAGTC
Source organism: Loxodes magnus (assembly GCA_946699065.1). Taxonomy (NCBI): domain Eukaryota; phylum Ciliophora; class Karyorelictea; order Loxodida; family Loxodidae; genus Loxodes; species Loxodes magnus. Next base: position 10,486 of record CAMPDV010005825.1, on the reverse strand, counting down.
ATAAAAAACATTCATTAAGACAACAACCAAAAGATAAAGAAACTTTATTATAATATGACAAAGGCTTTAATCATTTAAAATTTGAAATCTAAAGGTAGAAAGTAACTATGCTTAAGACAAAAAATTATAATCAGTAAGTAAATACTTTAAGAAGATATCATCCTTAAATTATCTTACTACCTGATTTAGTGGAGACAAAATCCCTATTGTTGCTAGAAAAATACAAGATGAAATAAGTGTTTCAGTAAAGCATCACATGCTAAAGTCTAAATTTAGAAACTAATTTTAAAAGAAGAAAAGTATAAGTAATTTGGAGAAACAAAAAGAAATTATATGACTGCAGAAAGCGTAGCATTTTAACCAATACAAGCTTACATTCGCAAGGATTTTTATTTAAATAAATGGAAAATCAGGAGTTATGATTAAAGTTAAGAGATACTAAAAATAATAATTAAAAAAGAAGTTGTAAGAACTAAGGAAACAACTTAGTTCTCCTAAATAAAAATAAAATAGCTAGGAATATTCCAACGCGACATTCGAATTGAATAAAAATAGCATAAAAACTCATAATGAAAGAGATCTCTTTAAATTAAATGAAAAATAAGCAGAAATTGAAGAGTAATTTGCAAGAGGATGCTTAGATAATTAAAAAATGCAGAAACTTAAACTGTTTAAGGATTTTCTCTGATTTTATTTGAAATTTCTTGTAATAAACAACTGAAAGCTAAAGATATTAATTAAGCTTTAACTAAAATCAATCAGAAAGAAAAAAAGATATTTCTAGAATTTAAAAAGCAAGAAGAGAAACGTGAATGTATCATCGAAGATTCTTATTTAGATTATTAGAATGAAGAAACCTTAAAAATTTAAAGATAATTATTATAGTTGAGAAAATGCCCAGAGGAACAGTTGAGGATTTTATGCAATGAGCAAATATTTTAAATTAAATGACAGTCTATTAATGTGTCTATACTTGAATATCTTAAAATTAAATTTTAGGGTTTATTATTATGATTATTAAGTTAATATATGAGAATACTTTTGTTTCTCTTATTATTATTATTTTACCTAAGATATCTTAAACTCTAATGCTAATAGCTTGCTTTATAAAGTATTATATTAATTATATAGAATTTTATTTATATTATTTTGATAACTTGATATTTAGTACTAATCATATAGGCCAACAGTTCTTGCATTAATTTAAGCTTAGATTATTATTATATTGATACCTTCAACTTAATTAAGATTAATTAAACATATATTAGAATGAGATTGTAGTATTATTATTTGCTTTACTAATAATCACAATAAATATTATAAATATATCTTGTACATACTTATTATAATCTCTCTAAAACTAATTTAAACCAAGATATCCTCTTTATAAATAATAAAACTGGATACAACTGTATATTTAAGGATATACTTGTAATTTGCAAATTTTTTATTTATTTGCTTTAATTTTATTAAATATTCTAATTTAATTAAGTCTAATTTGAAGGTTTGATAGCACCTTCCTATTATTACCTTAATAATTCAGTTTTTTTGAGAATCTAAACTTATATCAAAGATCTGCAAATTTCAGTTTAAGTTATCTATTTTGGTTTAGTGATTTATTCTTTTAAACTTATTTTAAAGCTGACTACTGATGAAATGGTATTTCAATTATTTTATATTATTTTAGACTATTTTTCTTGCTTAATTTAATTTTAACTAGGTTTAAATAAATCTCTTACCTGTCCTCTCTTGTATCTTTCATTAAATATCTTCCTTAAGATTTGTTTTAAGATTTCAATTTATTGAACTAAATTGTTTTAATAATCTTTTTCATAATTCTTTTATTCTTTCTTTAATTAGATCTTGCTTATATTTATAATTCAAGAGTTATTTCTAGTTTCTCTTAAAGGTTTTTCCACTATGCAAGAAAAAATAAGATTGATAGTTCTATCTAATAGTTTGTTCTTACCACTTACTATTTACTTTTAGAGAGCATTTTCTCATTTTATAACTCTTTATTTGAACATTATACTTATTCTGTTAGATTAGTCTCTCGATTCTAATATCTTTCTTCCTATCCAATAACTTCGATAAATTCTTTAAATAGTAAAATTAAAATTTTTGGTATGTTGAATATCTTACTCTTGATTTAAGGGTTTTTTGATTTGACTAGGTGTAACTTAAGTTTGGTTGATTTTGATGGTGATTTTCTAATCTTAGGGAGAATTTGTTGTGTTACTGAGGTTGTACTGTTAGAAATAGGATTGTATAGAAGTGAAACCTCAACAGGCCGGAACATCAAGAACTCAAAAATTAAAAATAACTAAGAGGGAGTTGAGGTGGAAAAAGGAATAGTTTAAGATCATAATATAGATAGGAATAATGTCTTAAGCTTACAAGTTAAATTTGATTTATCTAATAATTTTTAATTTATTGAATTATTTAGAATAAGATCATTAGCTTGCTTGATTATCTTTCAAACATTATTTAAATTTAAATCTTCTAGTTATAAACATTAAACCAAAATAATAGAATCATATTAATATAAATAAGAGGTTTATTAAAATAATAATAATGAGACTAAAGTTTAGATAAAGAGAGTTAGTATAATTTAAAGAATAAGGAAGATAATAATTAGTAGACTATTAAACTAAAAGTATTTCTATTAATTAATATATTAATATATCTTTAATTTAATATACATCTTAATTAAATTAAAGAAAACTTCCTTCTTCACTTTAATTAAAGAATAGAAGACTTAACTGGGAGCAATCAAAGTTTGAATGCCTTAGAAATTTTAATTAAAATATTATCTGCGTCTAAACTAAATGAGAAACTATTCTAAAATTAGAATTGGAGACTTAGCTTATTAAATAAGAATGATTATGATAACTTGCAATAAAGAAAGCCCAAATCATAAATCTAAAAGAAATTAACAGATATTACTAAATTAAAATCTTAAGACTTTAAAGATTTACTGAAGCTATTAAAACTATTTTTTAAGAGAAAAAGGATTAATTGGGCAGAATAAGTATAAATCACTATAAAATATTCGATAAAGCAAAATCTAAGAAATATAAAATAAGCAAGAAGAAAGTATTATAATCAGATTAAATTTCATTTAGAAATCCAAAAAAATCTTCAAAAAAAGAAAGGAACACCTCATTAAATAATTACGAAAATGACAAAAAAATGATATAGAAGAATAATTTAAGACCATAAAAATGAGCTACAGCTTTCAATTCTATAAATGGAAAGAGAAAAATAGAATTAAAGAGAGATATTTAATGTAATAAAAAATAGGAAATAAGACATAGATAAAGATAACTAAAATGAAATCAATCTAGAAAGCCAATTTTAATTTTCTCTAGTCAAATTTTGTTAGCCTGTACTGATTGAAAGTGTCTGAAGGATTTTTAACAATGATTTAACAAAATTATTTAAGATATCTTAATTTTAACCTAGGAAATTATAAAACTTACCTTTGTATCTTGCAAAAGCTGAAGAAATATAAAAAAGATAAATGCCAGAATATAAATTTTTAATTTAACTATATTTAAGTTATTATTCTTAGCATTCTTTAAAATATAAACTTTATAAATAATAGATAAAAGAAGCACTAACTAATCTACAACTACTAAATGTATTTAATTATAAGGAAATGTCTATAGCTAAAATAATAAAGTATTATAACTAAATAAAGGAAATTAATAATAAAATTAAAGTTAATAATGGCTTTAGTAAGCTTATATATGTAATTTAACTAAGGCTAAATAACTATTACTAAGAAGCTTAGAATTTTAAAAGTAACTAATAAATTAAATATTCCTTTCTTAAGTTAATCTTAATCAATAGATATCTTATATTACTATTATTACTATTTATTTTATTACCATATTATTTATTTTTACTTATTAAACCACATTCCATTAAAATAATTGAATGACTACATTAGCTGATAGCTATCTTAAAATATTAGAAAGATACTAAAGATTTTAAAATAAAATATATGAAATACTGTGCTTGATACACAGCTAGAATAATTAAATAAAATAATTATAGATATAATCACTAATATAACAAACAATTATTAATTTATTTACCTCAAGTATTAAAATAGTGTCTTAAATTTGGAACTGAGATTGATTAATAGAATCTACAGTTAAGCCTTAATTATTTATGAGGTTGTCTCATAAGAAAGAGTTTAAATAAAAATAAGAAATATTTATAAATTTAGAATAACAAACAAAAAAATAAAACTTAGAATATTAAAACTAGAATGGTGATTATTATTTCTATAGAGCTAATATCTTCCTTTAATTTTAAGAATCTTTTTTATTTAAATATATTGATATATTTAAATAACTTTAATTATCTCTTAACTTTAATTTTACTCTATTAATTTGCTTTAGATGTAATCTAGCTTAATAACTTTTTTAATTCTAATTAATTTGAAAATTTGAAAATCAAATAAAATGGATAATATTCAAACTAAAACATAGAAAAACTAGCCCACAGCAAAAAGTAAAGATTAGAAAATATTTAGAAAATAAAGAAGAGATGAAAGATTAATCTTTCTATTTAAAATAACTAAATTGATAGAAGATTCTTACTCTATAGTCCATCTGATAGTTTTACTATTAAAAATACTATGAAAGTTTAATCTAAGTAAAAGAGCTGGAGCTAAAATAGAATTAGGAGATTGAGGAAAAACTTTAGTGTACTTTCTTCTGATTGATCAAGATGAATTACATTTTATCTCCGGGGAAAAAATCTCCTTAAAAGCATAATTTTATAGTATTAAAGAGAAGGAAAGCAAATAGATTGGAACTATCTTTAGATCAAAAAATACTTAAAGGCAAAAGGTGATAAAGTCTGAAAATTTTAATAAGAGTAGAATTAAGTTAATGACTTTAAGATGAGTTAATCTTAGCAAACATTGGAATATGCCTAAAATTTTATCAAATCTGATGACTTTTTATAAGAGTTTGAATTTTAAACAGTAATTAAAATTCTGAAAATCACTAAGACTTCCTGCTGATACTAAATTAAACTGAATCTCATTAAGTTCATAAAAAAGTAGAGTTTATGCATATCTTATAGCAAATAAAGAATACTGTAAGTATTATTTATTTAGATCCTAGAAAAATATCTATTTATTCTAGAACTTGCCAAGCTTTTTGATCTTAAAAGTTCAAGAGGCTTAGTTCTATAACAAGCTGAAAAATTAGCAGTTATAAAATCTAAAAAGCAATTAAGAGCTTAAAACGGATTCTAAGAGATAATTTATAGCTTAGCAGCAAAATTTAAATAAATTTAAAGAGACATTAGAAAAGCAACTCTTTCTTTTTAACAAGCTAGACTTCAAGTGCTCTTAATTCCTCACAAGTAATTTTGAATTTTTTAAGTTAATTTATAAAGTACAGATCTAATTAATAAAGTAGAGAAAACTTAGTAAAGATAGAGATATTAAAGCTTGGCAGAAAAAATTATAAGTGTAAGTGAAACTTGTAAGTTTCTTTGTAAATTCTAAAGAATTAAGAAAAGCAAATTCATGGGTCTGTGTGATAGGGAGAGAGTTGATAGGTTGAAATAGTTAGCATGATTACTTTATAAAATTTTGCCGACTGAAAATAGTCACTAACTAAATATGAAGGAGGGAACCCTGATGTTTCTCTAATAAACTTAAGAAACATATGGATTATTAATTTACCATAAAAAAGAATTTCCCTTAAATAAGTATGGAATAGTCAGTAGCTTTAATAAGCACCCAAAGATTAAAGCAAACTAAATTAGAATTTTTAACATTCAAGCTTAAACTTACGTTGAGATTATATACGTTAGTTCTAAGAAGTTTGATTGCTAATCCTTCAGAAATAAAATTAATATTGCTGACAATAACTGGCAAGACTCTAAATAATTGAATCGGGTTTGGGAGTTTATCTATTAAAAGATATCTGAAGCTTACTTAAAAAAGACATAAATAACTAAAAAATCTAACTTAGAGAAAAGTGGATGGTTTCAGCTTTATATTACTAGAAAAATAGAAAAAAGTACTCAGTTTACTATAAGAATATTCTGGCAAGGTGGAAGCATGCCAATTAGTACAAAATTAGAAAAGATTTAAGAAAAAATTGACTAAAAAAAAATTTAGAAACAACTGCTTCAGCGATTTTTAATGGCTACGACTAAAATAGAAACTTATCTACTAGGAGTTGAAGATAATTAGCCACTAACTTCATAAAATACTTGGAGGCCTCAAGAAGATTAGCTTCAGTAAATTCAGGCAGAAAAAGTAAAAAATAAATCAAACAAAATAAAAAGATCATACTACTCTTTGCGTTTAGAACATATGAATAATCAGGGATACTTTTAGAAAAAGCTTAAAAATAAATTAACGAGATATAGTCACTTAATTAGATAGATCTTAAAAAATATCTTGCCTTAATTTAAGCCATAGCCTAAATTAGATCAAGGACTGAAAATTATAAAAGTAAGTTTATCATTTTGATTGAATTACGCAAAATCTTTAAAATATTTAATAATCATACATAAATTCTTAAATAAATTTTTTAAAGTTGCTCGAAAACATCTTTTAGCTTTAAAACTTTAGGACTAATTCCTTTAAGATTGGTTATTAAATAATAGCATTAATTTTAATTATTAATATATTAGTTTTAGAAGCATTTTACTTACTCTTTTAACTAAACTTATATAACTCTTAGATTTCTTTTATATTAGTAGCTTTATCTACCTATTTTAAATAATCTACCAGTCTAATATTAAACATATAATTAGTATAATTGTAAGATTAATTAGCTTAAGATATTATAAAGCTACTTATTAATATTCCTACTAATCAATATTACTAACTACTCTAATACTCTAGTCATCCTTTAAAATCAAATCTATTATCTACCTATTACCAAATTATTTAACACTTTAACCAAAAAAATCTAATTTTGGAACTAAAATTAATTAGCTATAATGAAAAAGCAAGACTGACTTACAAATAATTATTATAAATTATTAACCTGGAATACAATCTTCTTTATGCTTAAAATATAAGCTATAAAGGTACAAGAAATTTAGATATTTAAAATAATTCTTTGAAGCAAAATTAGTTGAAATATATGAAGAGTAGATATAATGAGAGGGTTATTCTTTTCTAATTAATACAAATTTATTAAGACTAAACATAAAATTAAGGAATAAGCAAGTCTATTAAGATAAGCTTATATTTAAGTTTTATTTACTTAGCCTATATTTATGTTAATAAATTACAATATCTATACATAATATTATCATATCTTCTTATAAACTCTTTATACTCATCTAATATTGATATATTTATAAGATACAAATAAATAATAAAATTAATATTAAAGTCTACAACTTTTTGGAGATTTAATTAAAGATAGCATTCAAAAATTAACAATAGAGTGTCTTTGTATTTATTAAAGATAATTAATAATTAGATACTTCTTAATTATATTAGCTTTTAACTATTTCCTCTTCATCTTTTGATTTTTATTTAAATACATACTAACTTAAATAGCAAGCTATTAGATAAGTAGATACTTTTTTGTTAGTTTTATCCTTCTTCATAGCTTTATTACTTTATAACTTTTCCTCAATTTTTAGATTAAGATTCTATTAATATAAGCGCTAAATTCTTATGAATCAATCTTAATTCACTTCAACCAATCTAGGTAAAATTTTACATTTTCCAAGATATTACAGAAAAGAGCATGTTTAATAGTGAGGAATGAACAAGTTTATTTTAATTTGTTTACTTCAAATGCATCGAGTTTTGTTAAATGGAATATTCTTCCCTTTATGTTATAAAGCTTTTAAATTTTCTATTATTTGGTAATTCCAAAATTATTGACTTCTACAAACGTTTTTCTTCTACCAATTTACATTGAAAGGAAATTTACTTCATGACCGAATAAGTAAAGCGACATTAAGAGTAGTGATATTGAAAGAAAGTAGCCTCCAATTTATTTTGTACCTCCTTCGTCACTCTACGTACCAGACTAGAGCCAAACTCAACAAGATCTTCTTTCCCCGTCGATCATGCCAAGCCCGTTCCCTTGGCTGGTTGTTTATTAATATGTCTGAGTTAGAATAATCAAAGTTCTTAACACTTATAAAATATTTGATTCTTCCTGCAAAGTTCCTTGAAGAACTGGCAGTTACTCTTTTAATAGATCCTTATTAATAAATGTGAGAAAGTTCTACTTTCTTCTAGAAAATAAATAAAGCAGTGGTTTGCAAGAATAACTTGGATTCTTTTAAACTTCTAATAATTACCATGTATTTGGCATATCTTAATAAAAGATTTCTTAGTTTGAGTTGATAATTTAAAATTAATTTAATTACAGTTGAATTAAAAATTAGGTTTAACTTTAGTAGAGTTGTTCTTGACACCTAAAATAATGATGGTTAATTAATAAGGTAAAAAATAGGTAAATATGATATAATTAAATAGATTGAATTAAGAATTTGAAATAGATCTAGCATATATGGATATACACTTGAATATTAGATATCTGTAATTATAATTTGATAGTTTATATTCTTATAGTATCTATTAATAATCATAGAGTTGCTTATTAATTATACAATTGCTTTAATAAAGCTAAATAGTTTAGAAGCTTATAATTATTTTTAAGAATCTTGATAGTTATTAAATTATTTACAGCTAGTATATTTAACTAAATTATCTCTTACTCTCTTATAATATCAGCGTTGTTATGTTTTATGTAGTTATAGAATCTTTTAAATTTAATGACTATCTTATTATTATTAACTATAGATATACTTCAGATTAAAACCTATTTTATAAATATCTCTTTAATTAATTCTTAAAAATAGAGTAATTGAAAACTAGGTTAGTTATATCAATGTATATTAATGCTAGTTAGATTATAAAATAGCAATAAAGCTATTTATTTTAAATATAATATAAGATACTAATTAATATAGTATAACTAAGATTAATAAATGTAATACTATAATTAACTAATATTAGCTTACCATATACTATAGAGACTATTATTATACACATAGTTATTTATTTTTATATTTAGTTAGTTTATGATATTCTATTATTAGCTATTATTAGAAGTCTAACTTTTATCAATTCATATCATTTATTCATTATTTACTTTTAACCATTTCTTCTCTTTTTCACATCTTTTAACATTTTTCAACCTACCACTTAAAAATATCAACCCTATTATTTTTACTATTATTAGGCAAATTATAACAGTAAAACAAACCAATTACTCAGTTTTAACAAAACTATCAATTATGTTTTAAATATATAGATAAGTAGAAGTCTATTCAGAGACTTTAAATTACTATCAACCATTCAAATCATCTAATTAAGCTTTAGGACTAGATTCTAGGATAAAATAGAGTCAAGTCATAAAAAACATTCATTAAGACAACAACCAAAAGATAAAGAAACTTTATTATAATATGACAAAGGCTTTAATCATTTAAAATTTTAAATCTAAAGGTAGAAAGTAACTATGCTTAAGACAAAAAATTATAATCAGTAAGTAAATACTTTAAGAAGATATCATCCTTAAATTATCTTACTACCTGATTTAGTGGAGACAAAATCCCTATTGTTGCTAGAAAAATACAAGATGAAATAAGTGTTTCAGTAAAGCATCATAAGCTAAAGTCTAAATTTAGAAACTAATTTAAAAGAGGAAAAATATAAGTAATTTGGAGAAATAAAAAGAAATTATATGACTGCAGAAAGCGTAACGTTTAACCAAGACAAGCTTACATTCGCAAGGATTTTTATTTAAATAAATGGAAAATCAGGAGTTATGATTAAAGTTAAGAGATACTAAAAATAATAATTAAAAAAGAAGTTGTAAGAACTAAGGAAACAACTTAGTTCTCCTAAAGAAAAATAAAATAGCTAGGAATATTCCAACGCGACGTTCGAATTGAATAAAAATAGCATAAAAACTCATAATGAAAGAGATCTCTTTAAATTAAATGAAAAATAAGCAGAAATTGAAGAGTAATTTGCAAGAGGATGCTTAGATAATTAAAAAATGCAGAAACTTAAACTGTTTAAGGATTTTCTCTGATTTTATTTGAAATTTCTTGTAATAAACAACTGAAAGCTAAAGATATTAATTAAGCTTTAACTAAAATCAAGTCAGAAAGAAAAAAAGATATTTCTAGAATTTAAAAAGCAAGAAGAGAAACGTGAATGTATCATCGAAGATCCTTATTTAGATAATTAGAATGAAGAAACCTTAAAAAATTTAAAGATAATTATTATAGTTGAGAAAATGCCCAGAGGAACAGTTGAGGATTTTATGCAATGAGCAAATATTTTAAATTAAATGACAGTCTATTAATGTGTCTATACTTGAATATCTTAAAATTAAATTTTAGGGTTTATTATTATGATTATTAAGTTAATATATGAGAATACTTTTGTTTCTCT
>CAMPDV010005824.1:0-26825 GCA_946699065.1 Loxodes magnus | reverse complement strand
AAATTTTAATACCAGAGTGAGTTAACAATGTATGAAAAATAGTTGTGTAATTTTTAAAGTAAAAAAAAACATAGTTTTTATTAGTGTTTTGAAGTGAGAATACGAAATTTTAATACCAGAGTGAGTTAACAATGTATGAAAATAGTTGTGTAATTTTTAAAGTAAAAAAAAACATAGTTTTTATTAGTGTTTTGAAGTGAGAATACGAAATTTTAATACCAGAGTGAGTTAACAATGTATGAAAATAGTTGTGTAATTTTTAAAGTAAAAAAAAACATAGTTTTTATTAGTGTTTTGAAGTGAGAATACGAAATTTTAATACCAGAGTGAGTTAACAATGTATGAAAATAGTTGTGTAATTTTTAAAGTAAAAAAAAACATTGTTTTTATTAGTGTTTTGAAGTGAGAATACGAAATTTTAATACCAGAGTGAGTTAACAATGTATGAAAATAGTTGTGTAATTTTTAAAGTAAAAAAAAACATTGCTTTATAAGTATTTTGAAGTGAGAATACGAAATTTTAATACCAGAGTGAGTTAACAATGTATGAAAATAGTTGTGTAATTTTTAAAGTAAAAAAAAACATAGTTTTTATTAGTGTTTTGAAGTGAGAATACGAAATTTTAATACCAGAGTGAGTTAACAATGTATGAAAAATAGTTGTGTAATTTTTAAAGTAAAAAAAAACATTGCTTTATAAGTATTTTGAAGTGAGAATACGAAATTTTAATACCAGAGTGAGTTAACAATGTATGAAAATAGTTGTGTAATTTTTAAAGTAAAAAAAAACATTGTTTTTATTAGTGTTTTGAAGTGAGAATACGAAATTTTAATACCAGAGTGAGTTAACAATGTATGAAAATAGTTGTGTAATTTTTAAAGTAAAAAAAAACATAGTTTTTATTAGTGTTTTGAAGTGAGAATACGAAATTTTAATACCAGAGTGAGTTAACAATGTATGAAAATAGTTGTGTAATTTTTAAAGTAAAAAAAAACATAGTTTTTATTAGTGTTTTGAAGTGAGAATACGAAATTTTAATACCAGAGTGAGTTAACAATGTATGAAAATAGTTGTGTAATTTTTAAAGTAAAAAAAAACATTGTTTTTATTAGTGTTTTGAAGTGAGAATACGAAATTTTAATACCAGAGTGAGTTAACAATGTATGAAAAATAGTTGTGTAATTTTTAAAGTAAAAAAAAACATTGCTTTATAAGTATTTTGAAGTGAGAATACGAAATTTTAATACCAGAGTGAGTTAACAATGTATGAAAATAGTTGTGTAATTTTTAAAGTAAAAAAAAACATTGTTTTTATTAGTGTTTTGAAGTGAGAATACGAAATTTTAATACCAGAGTGAGTTAACAATGTATGAAAATAGTTGTGTAATTTTTAAAGTAAAAAAAAACATAGTTTTTATTAGTGTTTTGAAGTGAGAATACGAAATTTTAATACCAGAGTGAGTTAACAATGTATGAAAATAGTTGTGTAATTTTTAAAGTAAAAAAAAACATTGTTTTTATTAGTGTTTTGAAGTGAGAATACGAAATTTTAATACCAGAGTGAGTTAACAATGTATGAAAATAGTTGTGTAATTTTTAAAGTAAAAAAAAACATTGCTTTATAAGTATTTTGAAGTGAGAATACGAAATTTTAATACCAGAGTGAGTTAACAATGTATGAAAATAGTTGTGTAATTTTTAAAGTAAAAAAAAACATAGTTTTTATTAGTGTTTTGAAGTGAGAATACGAAATTTTAATACCAGAGTGAGTTAACAATGTATGAAAAATAGTTGTGTAATTTTTAAAGTAAAAAAAAACATTGCTTTATAAGTATTTTGAAGTGAGAATACGAAATTTTAATACCAGAGTGAGTTAACAATGTATGAAAATAGTTGTGTAATTTTTAAAGTAAAAAAAAACATTGTTTTTATTAGTGTTTTGAAGTGAGAATACGAAATTTTAATACCAGAGTGAGTTAACAATGTATGAAAATAGTTGTGTAATTTTTAAAGTAAAAAAAAACATAGTTTTTATTAGTGTTTTGAAGTGAGAATACGAAATTTTAATACCAGAGTGAGTTAACAATGTATGAAAATAGTTGTGTAATTTTTAAAGTAAAAAAAAACATAGTTTTTATTAGTGTTTTGAAGTGAGAATACGAAATTTTAATACCAGAGTGAGTTAACAATGTATGAAAATAGTTGTGTAATTTTTAAAGTAAAAAAAAACATTGTTTTTATTAGTGTTTTGAAGTGAGAATACGAAATTTTAATACCAGAGTGAGTTAACAATGTATGAAAAATAGTTGTGTAATTTTTAAAGTAAAAAAAAACATTGCTTTATAAGTATTTTGAAGTGAGAATACGAAATTTTAATACCAGAGTGAGTTAACAATGTATGAAAATAGTTGTGTAATTTTTAAAGTAAAAAAAAACATTGTTTTTATAAGTGTTTTGAAGTGAGAATACGAAATTTTAATACCAGAGTGAGTTAACAATGTATGAAAATAGTTGTGTAATTTTTAAAGTAAAAAAAAACATAGTTTTTATTAGTGTTTTGAAGTGAGAATACGAAATTTTAATACCAGAGTGAGTTAACAATGTATGAAAATAGTTGTGTAATTTTTAAAGTAAAAAAAAACATAGTTTTTATTAGTGTTTTGAAGTGAGAATACGAAATTTTAATACCAGAGTGAGTTAACAATGTATGAAAAATAGTTGTGTAATTTTTAAAGTAAAAAAAAACATTGCTTTATAAGTATTTTGAAGTGAGAATACGAAATTTTAATACCAGAGTGAGTTAACAATGTATGAAAATAGTTGTGTAATTTTTAAAGTAAAAAAAAACATTGTTTTTATTAGTGTTTTGAAGTGAGAATACGAAATTTTAATACCAGAGTGAGTTAACAATGTATGAAAATAGTTGTGTAATTTTTAAAGTAAAAAAAAACATTGTTTTTATTAGTGTTTTGAAGTGAGAATACGAAATTTTAATACCAGAGTGAGTTAACAATGTATGAAAAATAGTTGTGTAATTTTTAAAGTAAAAAAAAACATTGTTTTTATTAGTGTTTTGAAGTGAGAATACGAAATTTTAATACCAGAGTGAGTTAACAATGTATGAAAATAGTTGTGTAATTTTTAAAGTAAAAAAAAACATTGTTTTATAAGTATTTTGAAGTGAGAATACGAAATTTTAATACCAGAGTGAGTTAACAATGTATGAAAATAGTTGTGTAATTTTTAAAGTAAAAAAAAACATTGTTTTTATAAGTGTTTTGAAGTGAGAATACGAAATTTTAATACCAGAGTGAGTTAACAATGTATGAAAATAGTTGTGTAATTTTTAAAGTAAAAAAAAACATAGTTTTTATTAGTGTTTTGAAGTGAGAATACGAAATTTTAATACCAGAGTGAGTTAACAATGTATGAAAAATAGTTGTGTAATTTTTAAAGTAAAAAAAAACATTGTTTTTATAAGTGTTTTGAAGTGAGAATACGAAATTTTAATACCAGAGTGAGTTAACAATGTATGAAAAATAGTTGTGTAATTTTTAAAGTAAAAAAAAACATAGTTTTTATTAGTGTTTTGAAGTGATAATACGAAATTTTAATACCAGAGTGAGTTAACAATGTATGAAAATAGTTGTGTAATTTTTAAAGTAAAAAAAAACATAGTTTTTATTAGTGTTTTGAAGTGAGAATACGAAATTTTAATACCAGAGTGAGTTAACAATGTATGAAAATAGTTGTGTAATTTTTAAAGTAAAAAAAAACATTGTTTTTATTAGTGTTTTGAAGTGATAATACGAAATTTTAATACCAGAGTGAGTTAACAATGTATGAAAATAGTTGTGTAATTTTTAAAGTAAAAAAAAACATAGTTTTTATTAGTGTTTTGAAGTGAGAATACGAAATTTTAATACCAGAGTGAGTTAACAATGTATGAAAAATAGTTGTGTAATTTTTAAAGTAAAAAAAAACATTGTTTTTATTAGTGTTTTGAAGTGAGAATACGAAATTTTAATACCAGAGTGAGTTAACAATGTATGAAAATAGTTGTGTAATTTTTAAAGTAAAAAAAAACATTGTTTTATAAGTATTTTGAAGTGAGAATACGAAATTTTAATACCAGAGTGAGTTAACAATGTATGAAAATAGTTGTGTAATTTTTAAAGTAAAAAAAAACATAGTTTTTGATATGTTTTGAAGTGAGAATACGAAATTTTAATACCAGAGTGAGTTAACAATGTATGAAAATAGTTGTGTAATTTTTAAAGTAAAAAAAAACATTGTTTTTATTAGTGTTTTGAAGTGAGAATACGAAATTTTAATACCAGAGTGAGTTAACAATGTATGAAAATAGTTGTGTAATTTTTAAAGTAAAAAAAAACATAGTTTTTATTAGTGTTTTGAAGTGATAATACGAAATTTTAATACCAGAGTGAGTTAACAATGTATGAAAATAGTTGTGTAATTTTTAAAGTAAAAAAAAACATTGTTTTATAAGTATTTTGAAGTGAGAATACGAAATTTTAATACCAGAGTGAGTTAACAATGTATGAAAATAGTTGTGTAATTTTTAAAGTAAAAAAAAACATTGTTTTATAAGTATTTTGAAGTGATAATACGAAATTTTAATACCAGAGTGAGTTAACAATGTATGAAAAATAGTTGTGTAATTTTTAAAGTAAAAAAAAACATTGTTTTATAAGTATTTTGAAGTGAGAATACGAAATTTTAATACCAGAGTGAGTTAACAATGTATGAAAATAGTTGTGTAATTTTTAAAGTAAAAAAAAACATAGTTTTTATTAGTGTTTTGAAGTGAGAATACGAAATTTTAATACCAGAGTGAGTTAACAATGTATGAAAATAGTTGTGTAATTTTTAAAGTAAAAAAAAACATTGTTTTTATTAGTGTTTAGAAGTGAGAATACGAAATTTTAATACCAGAGTGAGTTAACAATGTATGAAAAATAGTTGTGTAATTTTTAAAGTAAAAAAAAACATTGTTTTTATAAGTGTTTTGAAGTGAGAATACGAAATTTTAATACCAGAGTGAGTTAACAATGTATGAAAATAGTTGTGTAATTTTTAAAGTAAAAAAAAACATTGTTTTATAAGTATTTTGAAGTGATAATACGAAATTTTAATACCAGAGTGAGTTAACAATGTATGAAAAATAGTTGTGTAATTTTTAAAGTAAAAAAAAACATTGTTTTATAAGTATTTTGAAGTGAGAATACGAAATTTTAATACCAGAGTGAGTTAACAATGTATGAAAATAGTTGTGTAATTTTTAAAGTAAAAAAAAACATAGTTTTTATTAGTGTTTTGAAGTGAGAATACGAAATTTTAATACCAGAGTGAGTTAACAATGTATGAAAATAGTTGTGTAATTTTTAAAGTAAAAAAAAACATTGTTTTTATTAGTGTTTAGAAGTGAGAATACGAAATTTTAATACCAGAGTGAGTTAACAATGTATGAAAAATAGTTGTGTAATTTTGAAAGTAAAAAAAAACATAGTTTTTGATATGTTTTGAAGTGAGAATACGAAATTTTAATACCAGAGTGAGTTAACAATGTATGAAAAATAGTTGTGTAATTTTTAAAGTAAAAAAAAACATTGTTTTTATAAGTGTTTTGAAGTGAGAATACGAAATTTTAATACCAGAGTGAGTTAACAATGTATGAAAATAGTTGTGTAATTTTTAAAGTAAAAAAAAACATTGTTTTTATTAGTGTTTTGAAGTGAGAATACGAAATTTTAATACCAGAGTGAGTTAACAATGTATGAAAAATAGTTGTGTAATTTTTAAAGTAAAAAAAAACATAGTTTTTATTAGTGTTTTGAAGTGAGAATACGAAATTTTAATACCAGAGTGAGTTAACAATATATGAAAATAGTTGTGTAATTTTTAAAGTAAAAAAAAACATAGTTTTTATTAGTGTTTTGAAGTGAGAATACGAAATTTTAATACCAGAGTGAGTTAACAATGTATGAAAATAGTTGTGTAATTTTTAAAGTAAAAAAAAACATTGCTTTATAAGTATTTTGAAGTGAGAATACGAAATTTTAATACCAGAGTGAGTTAACAATGTATGAAAATAGTTGTGTAATTTTTAAAGTAAAAAAAAACATAGTTTTTATTAGTGTTTTGAAGTGAGAATACGAAATTTTAATACCAGAGTGAGTTAACAATGTATGAAAATAGTTGTGTAATTTTTAAAGTAAAAAAAAACATAGTTTTTATTAGTGTTTTGAAGTGAGAATACGAAATTTTAATACCAGAGTGAGTTAACAATGTATGAAAATAGTTGTGTAATTTTTAAAGTAAAAAAAAACATTGCTTTATAAGTATTTTGAAGTGAGAATACGAAATTTTAATACCAGAGTGAGTTAACAATGTATGAAAATAGTTGTGTAATTTTTAAAGTAAAAAAAAACATAGTTTTTATTAGTGTTTTGAAGTGAGAATACGAAATTTTAATACCAGAGTGAGTTAACAATGTATGAAAATAGTTGTGTAATTTTTAAAGTAAAAAAAAACATTGTTTTTATTAGTGTTTTGAAATGAGAATACGAAATTTTAATACCAGAGTGAGTTAACAATGTATGAAAATAGTTGTGTAATTTTTAAAGTAAAAAAAAACATTGTTTTTATTAGTGTTTTGAAGTGAGAATACGAAATTTTAATACCAGAGTGAGTTAACAATGTATGAAAATAGTTGTGTAATTTTTAAAGTAAAAAAAAACATTGTTTTTATTAGTGTTTTGAAGTGAGAATACGAAATTTTAATACCAGAGTGAGTTAACAATGTATGAAAATAGTTGTGTAATTTTTAAAGTAAAAAAAAACATTGTTTTTATTAGTGTTTTGAAGTGAGAATACGAAATTTTAATACCAGAGTGAGTTAACAATGTATGAAAAATAGTTGTGTAATTTTTAAAGTAAAAAAAAACATTGTTTTTATTAGTGTTTTGAAGTGAGAATACGAAATTTTAATACCAGAGTGAGTTAACAATGTATGAAAAATAGTTGTGTAATTTTTAAAGTAAAAAAAAACATTGTTTTTATAAGTGTTTTGAAGTGAGAATACGAAATTTTAATACCAGAGTGAGTTAACAATGTATGAAAATAGTTGTGTAATTTTTAAAGTAAAAAAAAACATAGTTTTTATTAGTGTTTTGAAGTGAGAATACGAAATTTTAATACCAGAGTGAGTTAACAATGTATGAAAATAGTTGTGTAATTTTTAAAGTAAAAAAAAACATTGCTTTATAAGTATTTTGAAGTGAGAATACGAAATTTTAATACCAGAGTGAGTTAACAATGTATGAAAATAGTTGTGTAATTTTTAAAGTAAAAAAAAACATAGTTTTTATTAGTGTTTTGAAGTGAGAATACGAAATTTTAATACCAGAGTGAGTTAACAATGTATGAAAATAGTTGTGTAATTTTTAAAGTAAAAAAAAACATTGTTTTTATTAGTGTTTAGAAGTGAGAATACGAAATTTTAATACCAGAGTGAGTTAACAATGTATGAAAAATAGTTGTGTAATTTTGAAAGTAAAAAAAAACATAGTTTTTGATATGTTTTGAAGTGAGAATACGAAATTTTAATACCAGAGTGAGTTAACAATGTATGAAAAATAGTTGTGTAATTTTTAAAGTAAAAAAAAACATTGTTTTTATAAGTGTTTTGAAGTGAGAATACGAAATTTTAATACCAGAGTGAGTTAACAATGTATGAAAATAGTTGTGTAATTTTTAAAGTAAAAAAAAACATTGTTTTTATTAGTGTTTTGAAGTGAGAATACGAAATTTTAATACCAGAGTGAGTTAACAATGTATGAAAAATAGTTGTGTAATTTTTAAAGTAAAAAAAAACATTGTTTTTATTAGTGTTTTGAAGTGAGAATACGAAATTTTAATACCAGAGTGAGTTAACAATGTATGAAAATAGTTGTGTAATTTTTAAAGTAAAAAAAAACATTGTTTTTATTAGTGTTTTGAAGTGAGAATACGAAATTTTAATACCAGAGTGAGTTAACAATGTATGAAAAATAGTTGTGTAATTTTTAAAGTAAAAAAAAACATTGTTTTTATTAGTGTTTTGAAGTGAGAATACGAAATTTTAATACCAGTTTTGTATGAAAAATAGTTGTTAATTTTTAAAGAAAAAAAAACATTGTTTTTATAAGTGTTTTGAAGTGAATACGAAATTTTAATACCAGAGTGAGTTAACAATGTATGAAAATAGTTGTGTAATTTTTAAAGTAAAAAAAAACATAGTTTTTATTAGTGTTTTGAAGTGAGAATACGAAATTTTAATACCAGAGTGAGTTAACAATGTATGAAAATAGTTGTGTAATTTTTAAAGTAAAAAAAAACATAGTTTTTGATATGTTTTGAAGTGAGAATACGAAATTTTAATACCAGAGTGAGTTAACAATGTATGAAAATAGTTGTGTAATTTTTAAAGTAAAAAAAAACATAGTTTTTATTAGTGTTTTGAAGTGAGAATACGAAATTTTAATACCAGAGTGAGTTAACAATGTATGAAAATAGTTGTGTAATTTTTAAAGTAAAAAAAAACATTGTTTTTATAAGTGTTTAGAAGTGAGAATACGAAATTTTAATACCAGAGTGAGTTAACAATGTATGAAAAATAGTTGTGTAATTTTGAAAGTAAAAAAAAACATAGTTTTTGATATGTTTTGAAGTGAGAATACGAAATTTTAATACCAGAGTGAGTTAACAATGTATGAAAAATAGTTGTGTAATTTTTAAAGTAAAAAAAAACATTGTTTTTATTAGTGTTTTGAAGTGAGAATACGAAATTTTAATACCAGAGTGAGTTAACAATGTATGAAAATAGTTGTGTAATTTTTAAAGTAAAAAAAAACATTGTTTTTATTAGTGTTTTGAAGTGAGAATACGAAATTTTAATACCAGAGTGAGTTAACAATGTATGAAAATAGTTGTGTAATTTTTAAAGTAAAAAAAAACATTGTTTTATAAGTATTTTGAAGTGAGAATACGAAATTTTAATACCAGAGTGAGTTAACAATGTATGAAAATAGTTGTGTAATTTTTAAAGTAAAAAAAAACATAGTTTTTATTAGTGTTTTGAAGTGAGAATACGAAATTTTAATACCAGAGTGAGTTAACAATGTATGAAAATAGTTGTGTAATTTTTAAAGTAAAAAAAAACATTGTTTTTATTAGTGTTTAGAAGTGAGAATACGAAATTTTAATACCAGAGTGAGTTAACAATGTATGAAAATAGTTGTGTAATTTTTAAAGTAAAAAAAACATTGTTTTTATAAGTGTTTTGAAGTGAGAATACGAAATTTTAATACCAGAGTGAGTTAACAATGTATGAAAATAGTTGTGTAATTTTTAAAGTAAAAAAAAACATTGTTTTTATTAGTGTTTTGAAGTGATAATACGAAATTTTAATACCAGAGTGAGTTAACAATGTATGAAAATAGTTGTGTAATTTTTAAAGTAAAAAAAAACATTGTTTTATAAGTATTTTGAAGTGAGAATACGAAATTTTAATACCAGAGTGAGTTAACAATGTATGAAAATAGTTGTGTAATTTTTAAAGTAAAAAAAAACATAGTTTTTATTAGTGTTTTGAAGTGAGAATACGAAATTTTAATACCAGAGTGAGTTAACAATGTATGAAAAATAGTTGTGTAATTTTTAAAGTAAAAAAAAACATTGTTTTTATTAGTGTTTTGAAGTGAGAATACGAAATTTTAATACCAGAGTGAGTTAACAATGTATGAAAAATAGTTGTGTAATTTTTAAAGTAAAAAAAAACATTGCTTTATAAGTATTTTGAAGTGAGAATACGAAATTTTAATACCAGAGTGAGTTAACAATGTATGAAAATAGTTGTGTAATTTTTAAAGTAAAAAAAAACATTGTTTTATAAGTATTTTGAAGTGAGAATACGAAATTTTAATACCAGAGTGAGTTAACAATGTATGAAAATAGTTGTGTAATTTTTAAAGTAAAAAAAAACATAGTTTTTATTAGTGTTTTGAAGTGAGAATACGAAATTTTAATACCAGAGTGAGTTAACAATGTATGAAAATAGTTGTGTAATTTTTAAAGTAAAAAAAAACATTGTTTTATAAGTATTTTGAAGTGAGAATACGAAATTTTAATACCAGAGTGAGTTAACAATGTATGAAAATAGTTGTGTAATTTTTAAAGTAAAAAAAAACATTGTTTTTATAAGTGTTTTGAAGTGAGAATACGAAATTTTAATACCAGAGTGAGTTAACAATGTATGAAAATAGTTGTGTAATTTTTAAAGTAAAAAAAAACATTGTTTTTATTAGTGTTTTGAAGTGAGAATACGAAATTTTAATACCAGAGTGAGTTAACAATGTATGAAAAATAGTTGTGTAATTTTTAAAGTAAAAAAAAACATTGTTTTTATTAGTGTTTTGAAGTGAGAATACGAAATTTTAATACCAGAGTGAGTTAACAATGTATGAAAATAGTTGTGTAATTTTTAAAGTAAAAAAAAACATAGTTTTTATTAGTGTTTTGAAGTGAGAATACGAAATTTTAATACCAGAGTGAGTTAACAATGTATGAAAATAGTTGTGTAATTTTTAAAGTAAAAAAAAACATTGTTTTTATTAGTGTTTAGAAGTGAGAATACGAAATTTTAATACCAGAGTGAGTTAACAATGTATGAAAAATAGTTGTGTAATTTTGAAAGTAAAAAAAAACATAGTTTTTGATATGTTTTGAAGTGAGAATACGAAATTTTAATACCAGAGTGAGTTAACAATGTATGAAAAATAGTTGTGTAATTTTTAAAGTAAAAAAAAACATTGTTTTTATAAGTGTTTTGAAGTGAGAATACGAAATTTTAATACCAGAGTGAGTTAACAATGTATGAAAATAGTTGTGTAATTTTTAAAGTAAAAAAAAACATTGTTTTTATTAGTGTTTTGAAGTGAGAATACGAAATTTTAATACCAGAGTGAGTTAACAATGTATGAAAATAGTTGTGTAATTTTTAAAGTAAAAAAAAACATTGTTTTTATTAGTGTTTTGAAGTGAGAATACGAAATTTTAATACCAGAGTGAGTTAACAATGTATGAAAAATAGTTGTGTAATTTTTAAAGTAAAAAAAAACATTGCTTTATAAGTATTTTGAAGTGAGAATACGAAATTTTAATACCAGAGTGAGTTAACAATGTATGAAAAATAGTTGTGTAATTTTTAAAGTAAAAAAAAACATAGTTTTTATTAGTGTTTTGAAGTGATAATACGAAATTTTAATACCAGAGTGAGTTAACAATGTATGAAAATAGTTGTGTAATTTTTAAAGTAAAAAAAAACATAGTTTTTATTAGTGTTTTGAAGTGAGAATACGAAATTTTAATACCAGAGTGAGTTAACAATGTATGAAAAATAGTTGTGTAATTTTTAAAGTAAAAAAAAACATTGCTTTATAAGTATTTTGAAGTGAGAATACGAAATTTTAATACCAGAGTGAGTTAACAATGTATGAAAATAGTTGTGTAATTTTTAAAGTAAAAAAAAACATTGTTTTTATTAGTGTTTTGAAGTGAGAATACGAAATTTTAATACCAGAGTGAGTTAACAATGTATGAAAATAGTTGTGTAATTTTTAAAGTAAAAAAAAACATAGTTTTTATTAGTGTTTTGAAGTGAGAATACGAAATTTTAATACCAGAGTGAGTTAACAATGTATGAAAAATAGTTGTGTAATTTTTAAAGTAAAAAAAAACATTGCTTTATAAGTATTTTGAAGTGAGAATACGAAATTTTAATACCAGAGTGAGTTAACAATGTATGAAAAATAGTTGTGTAATTTTTAAAGTAAAAAAAAACATAGTTTTTATTAGTGTTTTGAAGTGATAATACGAAATTTTAATACCAGAGTGAGTTAACAATGTATGAAAATAGTTGTGTAATTTTTAAAGTAAAAAAAAACATTGTTTTTATTAGTGTTTTGAAGTGAGAATACGAAATTTTAATACCAGAGTGAGTTAACAATGTATGAAAAATAGTTGTGTAATTTTTAAAGTAAAAAAAAACATTGCTTTATAAGTATTTTGAAGTGAGAATACGAAATTTTAATACCAGAGTGAGTTAACAATGTATGAAAATAGTTGTGTAATTTTTAAAGTAAAAAAAAACATTGCTTTTATTAGTGTTTTGAAGTGAGAATACGAAATTTTAATACCAGAGTGAGTTAACAATGTATGAAAATAGTTGTGTAATTTTTAAAGTAAAAAAAAACATAGTTTTTATTAGTGTTTTGAAGTGAGAATACGAAATTTTAATACCAGAGTGAGTTAACAATGTATGAAAAATAGTTGTGTAATTTTTAAAGTAAAAAAAAACATAGTTTTTATTAGTGTTTTGAAGTGAGAATACGAAATTTTAATACCAGAGTGAGTTAACAATGTATGAAAAATAGTTGTGTAATTTTTAAAGTAAAAAAAAACATAGTTTTTATTAGTGTTTTGAAGTGAGAATACGAAATTTTAATACCAGAGTGAGTTAACAATGTATGAAAAATAGTTGTGTAATTTTTAAAGTAAAAAAAAACATAGTTTTTATTAGTGTTTTGAAGTGAGAATACGAAATTTTAATACCAGAGTGAGTTAACAATGTATGAAAAATAGTTGTGTAATTTTTAAAGTAAAAAAAAACATTGCTTTATAAGTATTTTGAAGTGAGAATACGAAATTTTAATACCAGAGTGAGTTAACAATGTATGAAAATAGTTGTGTAATTTTTAAAGTAAAAAAAAACATTGTTTTATAAGTATTTTGAAGTGAGAATACGAAATTTTAATACCAGAGTGAGTTAACAATGTATGAAAATAGTTGTGTAATTTTTAAAGTAAAAAAAAACATTGTTTTATAAGTATTTTGAAGTGAGAATACGAAATTTTAATACCAGAGTGAGTTAACAATGTATGAAAAATAGTTGTGTAATTTTTAAAGTAAAAAAAAACATAGTTTTTATTAGTGTTTTGAAGTGAGAATACGAAATTTTAATACCAGAGTGAGTTAACAATGTATGAAAAATAGTTGTGTAATTTTTAAAGTAAAAAAAAACATAGTTTTTATTAGTGTTTTGAAGTGAGAATACGAAATTTTAATACCAGAGTGAGTTAACAATGTATGAAAAATAGTTGTGTAATTTTTAAAGTAAAAAAAAACATTGCTTTATAAGTATTTTGAAGTGAGAATACGAAATTTTAATACCAGAGTGAGTTAACAATGTATGAAAAATAGTTGTGTAATTTTTAAAGTAAAAAAAAACATTGCTTTATAAGTATTTTGAAGTGAGAATACGAAATTTTAATACCAGAGTGAGTTAACAATGTATGAAAATAGTTGTGTAATTTTTAAAGTAAAAAAAAACATTGTTTTATAAGTATTTTGAAGTGAGAATACGAAATTTTAATACCAGAGTGAGTTAACAATGTATGAAAATAGTTGTGTAATTTTTAAAGTAAAAAAAAACATTGTTTTATAAGTATTTTGAAGTGAGAATACGAAATTTTAATACCAGAGTGAGTTAACAATGTATGAAAATAGTTGTGTAATTTTTAAAGTAAAAAAAAACATTGTTTTTGATATGTTTTGAAGTGAGAATACGAAATTTTAATACCAGAGTGAGTTAACAATGTATGAAAATAGTTGTGTAATTTTTAAAGTAAAAAAAAACATTGTTTTTGATATGTTTTGAAGTGAGAATACGAAATTTTAATACCAGAGTGAGTTAACAATGTATGAAAAATAGTTGTGTAATTTTTAAAGTAAAAAAAAACATTGTTTTTATAAGTGTTTTGAAGTGAGAATACGAAATTTTAATACCAGAGTGAGTTAACAATGTATGAAAATAGTTGTGTAATTTTTAAAGTAAAAAAAAACATTGTTTTTATTAGTGTTTTGAAGTGAGAATACGAAATTTTAATACCAGAGTGAGTTAACAATGTATGAAAATAGTTGTGTAATTTTTAAAGTAAAAAAAAACATTGTTTTTATTAGTGTTTTGAAGTGAGAATACGAAATTTTAATACCAGAGTGAGTTAACAATGTATGAAAAATAGTTGTGTAATTTTTAAAGTAAAAAAAAACATTGCTTTATAAGTATTTTGAAGTGAGAATACGAAATTTTAATACCAGAGTGAGTTAACAATGTATGAAAAATAGTTGTGTAATTTTTAAAGTAAAAAAAAAACATAGTTTTTATTAGTGTTTTGAAGTGATAATACGAAATTTTAATACCAGAGTGAGTTAACAATGTATGAAAATAGTTGTGTAATTTTTAAAGTAAAAAAAAACATAGTTTTTATTAGTGTTTTGAAGTGAGAATACGAAATTTTAATACCAGAGTGAGTTAACAATGTATGAAAAATAGTTGTGTAATTTTTAAAGTAAAAAAAAAACATTGCTTTATAAGTATTTTGAAGTGAGAATACGAAATTTTAATACCAGAGTGAGTTAACAATGTATGAAAATAGTTGTGTAATTTTTAAAGTAAAAAAAAACATTGTTTTTATTAGTGTTTTGAAGTGAGAATACGAAATTTTAATACCAGAGTGAGTTAACAATGTATGAAAATAGTTGTGTAATTTTTAAAGTAAAAAAAAACATAGTTTTTATTAGTGTTTTGAAGTGAGAATACGAAATTTTAATACCAGAGTGAGTTAACAATGTATGAAAAATAGTTGTGTAATTTTTAAAGTAAAAAAAAACATTGCTTTATAAGTATTTTGAAGTGAGAATACGAAATTTTAATACCAGAGTGAGTTAACAATGTATGAAAAATAGTTGTGTAATTTTTAAAGTAAAAAAAAACATAGTTTTTATTAGTGTTTTGAAGTGATAATACGAAATTTTAATACCAGAGTGAGTTAACAATGTATGAAAATAGTTGTGTAATTTTTAAAGTAAAAAAAAACATTGTTTTTATTAGTGTTTTGAAGTGAGAATACGAAATTTTAATACCAGAGTGAGTTAACAATGTATGAAAAATAGTTGTGTAATTTTTAAAGTAAAAAAAAACATTGCTTTATAAGTATTTTGAAGTGAGAATACGAAATTTTAATACCAGAGTGAGTTAACAATGTATGAAAATAGTTGTGTAATTTTTAAAGTAAAAAAAAACATTGCTTTTATTAGTGTTTTGAAGTGAGAATACGAAATTTTAATACCAGAGTGAGTTAACAATGTATGAAAATAGTTGTGTAATTTTTAAAGTAAAAAAAAACATTGTTTTTATTAGTGTTTTGAAGTGAGAATACGAAATTTTAATACCAGAGTGAGTTAACAATGTATGAAAAATAGTTGTGTAATTTTTAAAGTAAAAAAAAACATAGTTTTTATTAGTGTTTTGAAGTGAGAATACGAAATTTTAATACCAGAGTGAGTTAACAATGTATGAAAAATAGTTGTGTAATTTTTAAAGTAAAAAAAAACATAGTTTTTATTAGTGTTTTGAAGTGAGAATACGAAATTTTAATACCAGAGTGAGTTAACAATGTATGAAAAATAGTTGTGTAATTTTTAAAGTAAAAAAAAACATTGTTTTTGATATGTTTTGAAGTGAGAATACGAAATTTTAATACCAGAGTGAGTTAACAATGTATGAAAAATAGTTGTGTAATTTTTAAAGTAAAAAAAAACATTGTTTTTATAAGTGTTTTGAAGTGAGAATACGAAATTTTAATACCAGAGTGAGTTAACAATGTATGAAAAATAGTTGTGTAATTTTTAAAGTAAAAAAAAACATTGTTTTTATTAGTGTTTTGAAGTGAGAATACGAAATTTTAATACCAGAGTGAGTTAACAATGTATGAAAATAGTTGTGTAATTTTTAAAGTAAAAAAAAAACATTGTTTTATAAGTATTTTGAAGTGAGAATACGAAATTTTAATACCAGAGTGAGTTAACAATGTATGAAAAATAGTTGTGTAATTTTTAAAGTAAAAAAAAACATTGCTTTATAAGTATTTTGAAGTGAGAATACGAAATTTTAATACCAGAGTGAGTTAACAATGTATGAAAATAGTTGTGTAATTTTTAAAGTAAAAAAAAACATTGTTTTATAAGTATTTTGAAGTGAGAATACGAAATTTTAATACCAGAGTGAGTTAACAATGTATGAAAATAGTTGTGTAATTTTTAAAGTAAAAAAAAACATTGTTTTATAAGTATTTTGAAGTGAGAATACGAAATTTTAATACCAGAGTGAGTTAACAATGTATGAAAATAGTTGTGTAATTTTTAAAGTAAAAAAAAACATTGTTTTTGATATGTTTTGAAGTGAGAATACGAAATTTTAATACCAGAGTGAGTTAACAATGTATGAAAATAGTTGTGTAATTTTTAAAGTAAAAAAAAACATTGTTTTTGATATGTTTTGAAGTGAGAATACGAAATTTTAATACCAGAGTGAGTTAACAATGTATGAAAAATAGTTGTGTAATTTTTAAAGTAAAAAAAAACATAGTTTTTATTAGTGTTTTGAAGTGAGAATACGAAATTTTAATACCAGAGTGAGTTAACAATGTATGAAAAATAGTTGTGTAATTTTTAAAGTAAAAAAAAACATTGTTTTATAAGTATTTTGAAGTGAGAATACGAAATTTTAATACCAGAGTGAGTTAACAATGTATGAAAATAGTTGTGTAATTTTTAAAGTAAAAAAAAACATAGTTTTTATTAGTGTTTTGAAGTGAGAATACGAAATTTTAATACCAGAGTGAGTTAACAATGTATGAAAAATAGTTGTGTAATTTTTAAAGTAAAAAAAAACATTGTTTTATAAGTATTTTGAAGTGAGAATACGAAATTTTAATACCAGAGTGAGTTAACAATGTATGAAAATAGTTGTGTAATTTTTAAAGTAAAAAAAAACATTGTTTTTGATATGTTTTGAAGTGAGAATACGAAATTTTAATACCAGAGTGAGTTAACAATGTATGAAAATAGTTGTGTAATTTTTAAAGTAAAAAAAAACATAGTTTTTATTAGTGTTTTGAAGTGAGAATACGAAATTTTAATACCAGAGTGAGTTAACAATGTATGAAAAATAGTTGTGTAATTTTTAAAGTAAAAAAAAACATTGTTTTTATAAGTGTTTTGAAGTGAGAATACGAAATTTTAATACCAGAGTGAGTTAACAATGTATGAAAAATAGTTGTGTAATTTTTAAAGTAAAAAAAAACATTGTTTTTATTAGTGTTTTGAAGTGAGAATACGAAATTTTAATACCAGAGTGAGTTAACAATGTATGAAAATAGTTGTGTAATTTTTAAAGTAAAAAAAAACATTGCTTTATAAGTATTTTGAAGTGAGAATACGAAATTTTAATACCAGAGTGAGTTAACAATGTATGAAAATAGTTGTGTAATTTTTAAAGTAAAAAAAAAACATAGTTTTTATTAGTGTTTTGAAGTGAGAATACGAAATTTTAATACCAGAGTGAGTTAACAATGTATGAAAAATAGTTGTGTAATTTTTAAAGTAAAAAAAAAACATAGTTTTTATTAGTGTTTTGAAGTGAGAATACGAAATTTTAATACCAGAGTGAGTTAACAATGTATGAAAAATAGTTGTGTAATTTTTAAAGTAAAAAAAAACATTGTTTTTATTAGTGTTTTGAAGTGAGAATACGAAATTTTAATACCAGAGTGAGTTAACAATGTATGAAAATAGTTGTGTAATTTTTAAAGTAAAAAAAAACATTGTTTTATAAGTATTTTGAAGTGAGAATACGAAATTTTAATACCAGAGTGAGTTAACAATGTATGAAAATAGTTGTGTAATTTTTAAAGTAAAAAAAAACATTGTTTTTGATATGTTTTGAAGTGAGAATACGAAATTTTAATACCAGAGTGAGTTAACAATGTATGAAAAATAGTTGTGTAATTTTTAAAGTAAAAAAAAACATAGTTTTTATTAGTGTTTTGAAGTGAGAATACGAAATTTTAATACCAGAGTGAGTTAACAATGTATGAAAAATAGTTGTGTAATTTTTAAAGTAAAAAAAAAACATTGCTTTATAAGTATTTTGAAGTGAGAATACGAAATTTTAATACCAGAGTGAGTTAACAATGTATGAAAATAGTTGTGTAATTTTTAAAGTAAAAAAAAACATTGTTTTATAAGTATTTTGAAGTGAGAATACGAAATTTTAATACCAGAGTGAGTTAACAATGTATGAAAATAGTTGTGTAATTTTTAAAGTAAAAAAAAACATAGTTTTTATTAGTGTTTTGAAGTGAGAATACGAAATTTTAATACCAGAGTGAGTTAACAATGTATGAAAAATAGTTGTGTAATTTTTAAAGTAAAAAAAAAACATTGTTTTTATAAGTGTTTTGAAGTGAGAATACGAAATTTTAATACCAGAGTGAGTTAACAATGTATGAAAAATAGTTGTGTAATTTTTAAAGTAAAAAAAAAACATTGTTTTTATTAGTGTTTTGAAGTGAGAATACAAAATTTTAATACCAGAGTGAGTTAACAATGTATGAAAATAGTTGTGTAATTTTTAAAGTAAAAAAAAACATTGCTTTATAAGTATTTTGAAGTGAGAATACGAAATTTTAATACCAGAGTGAGTTAACAATGTATGAAAATAGTTGTGTAATTTTTAAAGTAAAAAAAAACATAGTTTTTATTAGTGTTTTGAAGTGAGAATACGAAATTTTAATACCAGAGTGAGTTAACAATGTATGAAAAATAGTTGTGTAATTTTTAAAGTAAAAAAAAACATTGTTTTTATAAGTGTTTTGAAGTGAGAATACGAAATTTTAATACCAGAGTGAGTTAACAATGTATGAAAATAGTTGTGTAATTTTTAAAGTAAAAAAAAACATTGTTTTATAAGTATTTTTGAAGTGAGAATACGAAATTTTAATACCAGAGTGAGTTAACAATGTATGAAAAATAGTTGTGTAATTTTTAAAGTAAAAAAAAACATAGTTTTTATTAGTGTTTTGAAGTGAGAATACGAAATTTTAATACCAGAGTGAGTTAACAATGTATGAAAATAGTTGTGTAATTTTTAAAGTAAAAAAAAACATTGTTTTTATTAGTGTTTAGAAGTAAGAATACGAAATTTTAATACCAGAGTGAGTTAACAATGTATGAAAAATAGTTGTGTAATTTTGAAAGTAAAAAAAAACATAGTTTTTGATATGTTTTGAAGTGAGAATACGAAATTTTAATACCAGAGTGAGTTAACAATGTATGAAAAATAGTTGTGTAATTTTTAAAGTAAAAAAAAACATTGTTTTTATAAGTATTTTGAAGTGAGAATACGAAATTTTAATACCAGAGTGAGTTAACAATGTATGAAAAATAGTTGTGTAATTTTTAAAGTAAAAAAAAACATAGTTTTTATTAGTGTTTTGAAGTGATAATACGAAATTTTAATACCAGAGTGAGTTAACAATGTATGAAAATAGTTGTGTAATTTTTAAAGTAAAAAAAAACATTGCTTTATAAGTATTTTGAAGTGAGAATACGAAATTTTAATACCAGAGTGAGTTAACAATGTATGAAAAATAGTTGTGTAATTTTTAAAGTAAAAAAAAACATAGTTTTTATTAGTGTTTTGAAGTGATAATACGAAATTTTAATACCAGAGTGAGTTAACAATGTATGAAAATAGTTGTGTAATTTTTAAAGTAAAAAAAAACATTGTTTTTATTAGTGTTTTGAAGTGAGAATACGAAATTTTAATACCAGAGTGAGTTAACAATGTATGAAAAATAGTTGTGTAATTTTTAAAGTAAAAAAAAACATTGCTTTATAAGTATTTTGAAGTGAGAATACGAAATTTTAATACCAGAGTGAGTTAACAATGTATGAAAATAGTTGTGTAATTTTTAAAGTAAAAAAAAACATAGTTTTTATTAGTGTTTTGAAGTGAGAATACGAAATTTTAATACCAGAGTGAGTTAACAATGTATGAAAATAGTTGTGTAATTTTTAAAGTAAAAAAAAACATAGTTTTTATTAGTGTTTTGAAGTGAGAATACGAAATTTTAATACCAGAGTGAGTTAACAATGTATGAAAAATAGTTGTGTAATTTTTAAAGTAAAAAAAAACATTGCTTTATAAGTATTTTGAAGTGAGAATACGAAATTTTAATACCAGAGTGAGTTAACAATGTATGAAAATAGTTGTGTAATTTTTAAAGTAAAAAAAAACATTGTTTTATAAGTATTTTGAAGTGAGAATACGAAATTTTAATACCAGAGTGAGTTAACAATGTATGAAAATAGTTGTGTAATTTTTAAAGTAAAAAAAAACATTGTTTTATAAGTATTTTGAAGTGAGAATACGAAATTTTAATACCAGAGTGAGTTAACAATGTATGAAAAATAGTTGTGTAATTTTTAAAGTAAAAAAAAAACATAGTTTTTATTAGTGTTTTGAAGTGAGAATACGAAATTTTAATACCAGAGTGAGTTAACAATGTATGAAAAATAGTTGTGTAATTTTTAAAGTAAAAAAAAACATTGCTTTATAAGTATTTTGAAGTGAGAATACGAAATTTTAATACCAGAGTGAGTTAACAATGTATGAAAATAGTTGTGTAATTTTTAAAGTAAAAAAAAACATTGTTTTATAAGTATTTTGAAGTGAGAATACGAAATTTTAATACCAGAGTGAGTTAACAATGTATGAAAATAGTTGTGTAATTTTTAAAGTAAAAAAAAACATTGTTTTTGATATGTTTTGAAGTGAGAATACGAAATTTTAATACCAGAGTGAGTTAACAATGTATGAAAAATAGTTGTGTAATTTTTAAAGTAAAAAAAAACATAGTTTTTATTAGTGTTTTGAAGTGAGAATACGAAATTTTAATACCAGAGTGAGTTAACAATGTATGAAAAATAGTTGTGTAATTTTTAAAGTAAAAAAAAACATTGTTTTATAAGTATTTTGAAGTGAGAATACGAAATTTTAATACCAGAGTGAGTTAACAATGTATGAAAATAGTTGTGTAATTTTTAAAGTAAAAAAAAACATTGTTTTTGATATGTTTTGAAGTGAGAATACGAAATTTTAATACCAGAGTGAGTTAACAATGTATGAAAATAGTTGTGTAATTTTTAAAGTAAAAAAAAACATAGTTTTTATTAGTGTTTTGAAGTGAGAATACGAAATTTTAATACCAGAGTGAGTTAACAATGTATGAAAAATAGTTGTGTAATTTTTAAAGTAAAAAAAAACATTGTTTTTATAAGTGTTTTGAAGTGAGAATACGAAATTTTAATACCAGAGTGAGTTAACAATGTATGAAAAATAGTTGTGTAATTTTTAAAGTAAAAAAAAACATTGTTTTTATTAGTGTTTTGAAGTGAGAATACGAAATTTTAATACCAGAGTGAGTTAACAATGTATGAAAATAGTTGTGTAATTTTTAAAGTAAAAAAAAACATTGCTTTATAAGTATTTTGAAGTGAGAATACGAAATTTTAATACCAGAGTGAGTTAACAATGTATGAAAATAGTTGTGTAATTTTTAAAGTAAAA
This sequence comes from Loxodes magnus, assembly GCA_946699065.1. Taxonomy (NCBI): domain Eukaryota; phylum Ciliophora; class Karyorelictea; order Loxodida; family Loxodidae; genus Loxodes; species Loxodes magnus. The sequence continues at coordinate 5,232 of CAMPDV010005824.1, read as the reverse complement.
AAAAACATAGTTTTTATTAGTGTTTTGAAGTGAGAATACGAAATTTTAATACCAGAGTGAGTTAACAATGTATGAAAAATAGTTGTGTAATTTTTAAAGTAAAAAAAAACATAGTTTTTATTAGTGTTTTGAAGTGAGAATACGAAATTTTAATACCAGAGTGAGTTAACAATGTATGAAAAATAGTTGTGTAATTTTTAAAGTAAAAAAAAACATTGCTTTATAAGTATTTTGAAGTGAGAATACGAAATTTTAATACCAGAGTGAGTTAACAATGTATGAAAATAGTTGTGTAATTTTTAAAGTAAAAAAAAACATTGTTTTATAAGTATTTTGAAGTGAGAATACGAAATTTTAATACCAGAGTGAGTTAACAATGTATGAAAATAGTTGTGTAATTTTTAAAGTAAAAAAAAACATTGTTTTTGATATGTTTTGAAGTGAGAATACGAAATTTTAATACCAGAGTGAGTTAACAATGTATGAAAAATAGTTGTGTAATTTTTAAAGTAAAAAAAAACATAGTTTTTATTAGTGTTTTGAAGTGAGAATACGAAATTTTAATACCAGAGTGAGTTAACAATGTATGAAAAATAGTTGTGTAATTTTTAAAGTAAAAAAAAACATTGCTTTATAAGTATTTTGAAGTGAGAATACGAAATTTTAATACCAGAGTGAGTTAACAATGTATGAAAATAGTTGTGTAATTTTTAAAGTAAAAAAAAACATTGTTTTATAAGTATTTTGAAGTGAGAATACGAAATTTTAATACCAGAGTGAGTTAACAATGTATGAAAATAGTTGTGTAATTTTTAAAGTAAAAAAAAACATAGTTTTTATTAGTGTTTTGAAGTGAGAATACGAAATTTTAATACCAGAGTGAGTTAACAATGTATGAAAAATAGTTGTGTAATTTTTAAAGTAAAAAAAAACATTGTTTTTATAAGTGTTTTGAAGTGAGAATACGAAATTTTAATACCAGAGTGAGTTAACAATGTATGAAAAATAGTTGTGTAATTTTTAAAGTAAAAAAAAACATTGTTTTTATTAGTGTTTTGAAGTGAGAATACAAAATTTTAATACCAGAGTGAGTTAACAATGTATGAAAATAGTTGTGTAATTTTTAAAGTAAAAAAAAACATTGCTTTATAAGTATTTTGAAGTGAGAATACGAAATTTTAATACCAGAGTGAGTTAACAATGTATGAAAATAGTTGTGTAATTTTTAAAGTAAAAAAAAACATAGTTTTTATTAGTGTTTTGAAGTGAGAATACGAAATTTTAATACCAGAGTGAGTTAACAATGTATGAAAAATAGTTGTGTAATTTTTAAAGTAAAAAAAAACATTGTTTTTATAAGTGTTTTGAAGTGAGAATACGAAATTTTAATACCAGAGTGAGTTAACAATGTATGAAAATAGTTGTGTAATTTTTAAAGTAAAAAAAAACATTGTTTTATAAGTATTTTGAAGTGAGAATACGAAATTTTAATACCAGAGTGAGTTAACAATGTATGAAAAATAGTTGTGTAATTTTTAAAGTAAAAAAAAACATAGTTTTTATTAGTGTTTTGAAGTGAGAATACGAAATTTTAATACCAGAGTGAGTTAACAATGTATGAAAATAGTTGTGTAATTTTTAAAGTAAAAAAAAACATTGTTTTTATTAGTGTTTAGAAGTAAGAATACGAAATTTTAATACCAGAGTGAGTTAACAATGTATGAAAAATAGTTGTGTAATTTTGAAAGTAAAAAAAAACATAGTTTTTGATATGTTTTGAAGTGAGAATACGAAATTTTAATACCAGAGTGAGTTAACAATGTATGAAAAATAGTTGTGTAATTTTTAAAGTAAAAAAAAACATTGTTTTTATAAGTGTTTTGAAGTGAGAATACGAAATTTTAATACCAGAGTGAGTTAACAATGTATGAAAATAGTTGTGTAATTTTTAAAGTAAAAAAAAACATAGTTTTTATTAGTGTTTTGAAGTGAGAATACGAAATTTTAATACCAGAGTGAGTTAACAATGTATGAAAAATAGTTGTGTAATTTTTAAAGTAAAAAAAAACATTGTTTTTATTAGTGTTTTGAAGTGAGAATACGAAATTTTAATACCAGAGTGAGTTAACAATGTATGAAAATAGTTGTGTAATTTTTAAAGTAAAAAAAAACATTGCTTTATAAGTATTTTGAAGTGAGAATACGAAATTTTAATACCAGAGTGAGTTAACAATGTATGAAAATAGTTGTGTAATTTTTAAAGTAAAAAAAAACATAGTTTTTATTAGTGTTTTGAAGTGAGAATACGAAATTTTAATACCAGAGTGAGTTAACAATGTATGAAAAATAGTTGTGTAATTTTTAAAGTAAAAAAAAACATTGTTTTTATAAGTGTTTTGAAGTGAGAATACGAAATTTTAATACCAGAGTGAGTTAACAATGTATGAAAATAGTTGTGTAATTTTTAAAGTAAAAAAAAACATTGCTTTATAAGTATTTTGAAGTGAGAATACGAAATTTTAATACCAGAGTGAGTTAACAATGTATGAAAATAGTTGTGTAATTTTTAAAGTAAAAAAAAACATAGTTTTTATAAGTGTTTTGAAGTGAGAATACGAAATTTTAATACCAGAGTGAGTTAACAATGTATGAAAATAGTTGTGTAATTTTTAAAGTAAAAAAAAACATTGTTTTTATTAGTGTTTTGAAGTGAGAATACGAAATTTTAATACCAGAGTGAGTTAACAATGTATGAAAAATAGTTGTGTAATTTTTAAAGTAAAAAAAACATTGTTTTATAAGTGTTTTGAAGTGAGAATACGAAATTTTAATACCAGAGTGAGTTAACAATGTATGAAAAATAGTTGTGTAATTTTTAAAGTAAAAAAAAACATTGCTTTATAAGTATTTTGAAGTGAGAATACGAAATTTTAATACCAGAGTGAGTTAACAATGTATGAAAATAGTTGTGTAATTTTTAAAGTAAAAAAAACATTGTTTTATAAGTATTTTGAAGTGAGAATACGAAATTTTAATACCAGAGTGAGTTAACAATGTATGAAAATAGTTGTGTAATTTTTAAAGTAAAAAAAAACATTGTTTTATAAGTATTTTGAAGTGAGAATACGAAATTTTAATACCAGAGTGAGTTAACAATGTATGAAAATAGTTGTGTAATTTTTAAAGTAAAAAAAAACATTGTTTTTATAAGTGTTTTGAAGTGAGAATACGAAATTTTAATACCAGAGTGAGTTAACAATGTATGAAAATAGTTGTGTAATTTTTAAAGTAAAAAAAAAACATTGTTTTATAAGTATTTTGAAGTGAGAATACGAAATTTTAATACCAGAGTGAGTTAACAATGTATGAAAATAGTTGTGTAATTTTTAAAGTAAAAAAAAACATTGTTTTATAAGTATTTTGAAGTGAGAATACGAAATTTTAATACCAGAGTGAGTTAACAATGTATGAAAATAGTTGTGTAATTTTTAAAGTAAAAAAAAACATTGTTTTTATAAGTGTTTTGAAGTGAGAATACGAAATTTTAATACCAGAGTGAGTTAACAATGTATGAAAATAGTTGTGTAATTTTTAAAGTAAAAAAAAACATAGTTTTTATTAGTGTTTTGAAGTGAGAATACGAAATTTTAATACCAGAGTGAGTTAACAATGTATGAAAAATAGTTGTGTAATTTTTAAAGTAAAAAAAAACATTGTTTTTATTAGTGTTTTGAAGTGAGAATACGAAATTTTAATACCAGAGTGAGTTAACAATGTATGAAAAATAGTTGTGTAATTTTTAAAGTAAAAAAAAACATAGTTTTTATTAGTGTTTTGAAGTGAGAATACGAAATTTTAATACCAGAGTGAGTTAACAATGTATGAAAATAGTTGTGTAATTTTTAAAGTAAAAAAAAACATAGTTTTTATAAGTATTTTGAAGTGAGAATACGAAATTTTAATACCAGAGTGAGTTAACAATGTATGAAAATAGTTGTGTAATTTTTAAAGTAAAAAAAAACATTGTTTTTATTAGTGTTTTGAAGTGATAATACGAAATTTTAATACCAGAGTGAGTTAACAATGTATGAAAAATAGTTGTGTAATTTTTAAAGTAAAAAAAAACATTGTTTTTATAAGTGTTTTGAAGTGAGAATACGAAATTTTAATACCAGAGTGAGTTAACAATGTATGAAAATAGTTGTGTAATTTTTAAAGTAAAAAAAAACATTGTTTTTATTAGTGTTTTGAAGTGAGAATACGAAATTTTAATACCAGAGTGAGTTAACAATGTATGAAAAATAGTTGTGTAATTTTTAAAGTAAAAAAAAACATTGTTTTTATTAGTGTTTTGAAGTGAGAATACGAAATTTTAATACCAGAGTGAGTTAACAATGTATGAAAATAGTTGTGTAATTTTTAAAGTAAAAAAAAACATTGTTTTTATTAGTGTTTTGAAGTGAGAATACGAAATTTTAATACCAGAGTGAGTTAACAATGTATGAAAAATAGTTGTGTAATTTTTAAAGTAAAAAAAAACATAGTTTTTATTAGTGTTTTGAAGTGAGAATACGAAATTTTAATACCAGAGTGAGTTAACAATGTATGAAAAATAGTTGTGTAATTTTTAAAGTAAAAAAAAACATTGTTTTTATTAGTGTTTTGAAGTGAGAATACGAAATTTTAATACCAGAGTGAGTTAACAATGTATGAAAAATAGTTGTGTAATTTTTAAAGTAAAAAAAAACATTGTTTTTATTAGTGTTTTGAAGTGAGAATACGAAATTTTAATACCAGAGTGAGTTAACAATGTATGAAAATAGTTGTGTAATTTTTAAAGTAAAAAAAAACATAGTTTTTATTAGTGTTTTGAAGTGAGAATACGAAATTTTAATACCAGAGTGAGTTAACAATGTATGAAAATAGTTGTGTAATTTTTAAAGTAAAAAAAAACATAGTTTTTATTAGTGTTTTGAAGTGAGAATACGAAATTTTAATACCAGAGTGAGTTAACAATGTATGAAAAATAGTTGTGTAATTTTTAAAGTAAAAAAAAACATAGTTTTTATTAGTGTTTTGAAGTGAGAATACGAAATTTTAATACCAGAGTGAGTTAACAATGTATGAAAATAGTTGTGTAATTTTTAAAGTAAAAAAAAACATAGTTTTTGATATGTTTTGAAGTGAGAATACGAAATTTTAATACCAGAGTGAGTTAACAATGTATGAAAA
>CAMPDV010005823.1:0-24586 GCA_946699065.1 Loxodes magnus | reverse complement strand
GTGTTTATTCTAATTTTTATCAATTTTAATATAGGAAAAGGGGATATAATTAGTGTAGAGTAAACTAGTACTAAGATTTTACATTCAAGAACTAATGCCTTCTTAATTGATTTATTTTCTAAGGAATTCTAGTAGAGAGTAAAAATGTTCCTTCAGGCAATTCTAGATTCCTAAACAAGATCAGATTCTAATAATTTTGCTAAATAGCAAACACTAGAACATTTTAAATATAAAGGTTTATCAGCATATTAGATATATATTAAGAAAAAGGCAATCCAGTTACTTTCTAGCAATTAAGTCTTTTAATTTAAAATAGTGAAAAATGTAATTAAACAGAACTGACAGTTTACTTAGTATAAATCTGAATTTTGGTTAAAAAGTAAAGTTGTTAGGTTGTTCTCAATTTATAAGAGACTGTAGTAATAAGTTAAAGTTTATAATGCGAAATGGAAAAGAATTGTATTAAAATGAATATCTGTGATAATTTGGTTGCAGTTATACTTGAATGGAGGTAGGTGCATAGAAAATTTGAAGATATTTTGTAGTATTTTTGAGATTAAATAGTGATTCTAAATTTGTTAATTATAAAATATGATTTATAAGCAGATGCTCAAATGAATTAATTTATATAAAACTTAATTATAAAAATATTTTGGAACTTATGACTCAATATACATAATGAAGGAAAAATGATTGCTGATGCTTATAAAAATTGAAAAGATTGATTAAATGAATTTGAATAAAAATAAAATAAAGCTTAATTAAAAGCTAAATATTTAATTATAAACATTGCAGTTCATTCAAATAATAAAAAGTATAATAATAAAAATAATGAAACCATTATATTATCTTAGAGCACCACAATCATAATATAGATTTTACAATTACATAGCAATATAGCTATTAAGCAAATAATGAAACTATTTTAAAACTCATAATAAATAATTAAAATATAGCTAAATAAATAAATTATAATCCTTTATTAATCTATAATACTAATTATAATCCCTCTTTTTATGTATTTAAGAAAACCAAATCTATATTTATCAAGGGGAACTAGCTCAAATGCAAGAGCGCTCGCTTTGCATGCGAGAGGCAACGGGATCGATACCCGTGTTCTCCATTTGTATTATTTTAATTTGTTATAATGATAATATTTAATAAATATAAGATATATTAAATAAGCCAGCTCAGTCGGTAGAGCGCCAGCCTTTTAAGCTGGTGGTAAAGGGTTGAAGTCCCTTAGGCGTTTGATTAAGTATTTTAGAATGTTAGTAAATATGAAATGAATATTACTGAGATAGATATAAATTGAGGATATTAATTACATTATTTAATTTTAATCTACTTTATATAATAAATCCTTTTTAGTGATAGTAATATTTATTTGTATTCTAATTACTATATTTATATTCTTTCTCTTTTTAGTTTTATTTATAAATTTTTCATATTACAATAAATAATTTTTAAGAAAGCTTTTATATTTTTAAATATTTAAAGATAGTTTAATTACCATTCTCAAGTTTAGCTTTAATTATATCTTTCATTTTTACTATACATTTATCCAAATAGTTTTTGTGTTAAGCTTATAATTTTGTGATTATTTAATTTTAAACTGCTAGCTTTAAGATATTATATTCTTAAAATTTCTATTTTTCTATATTTTTTAATTTAACTAACTTTAATTTTTTATCATTATATTTACCCACAAACCATAAGTCTCTTTTGAACTACCTATTTTAATGAATCTTCTTAAACTTTTTACTTTAGTGTAAGTTTATGAGCATCTAATTGCTCTCCAGAATTTTTTAGTTAGCCTCATCTAAATCTTTTTATAGTCTCTAGTTCTTCTCCTTATATTCGACTTGCTGCTCCTGAATTAAGCATATTCTTGCATTAAGCTTTAATAGTTATTTTTATAGGTTTAGTGGTCTTACTTCTATATACCAAGGCTAAATTAAACTTACATATTCACTCTATTAGTTTTTCCTGCTCGTGCTGGTAGTTTTGCTAGTTCTCCTTTTTTTCATTCATCTGCTCTATTAAATCCATATACTACTAGTTCTGGTTATAAAACTCCTAGTAATCCTAAATCTGCTTGTCTAACTTAGTCTCTATGAATTCAATTTCCTAATCCTTTCTCTAGCATTGCTAGCAGATCATAGGTGCTTATCTATACTCAACACTTAGGTAGATACAAATTCACTTTTCCCTTAGAAAGGTATTTTATCTCTGGCTAGTCTGGCTAGGAGTATACTTATCAACTCTGAGTCTGTAATTTTATATTTCTACTCACAAATCTAACACAAAAAGTCCAACTCCTAGAAATTCTACTAACTCTACCTACTCTTCACATAGACCTCCAAGAAACAGTCCTTACAATGCCCATGCTTACATATCAAAACCTAAGCTTCATATACAGTCTTACTCCTACAATAGCAGCACACTCCTTAAATTTAAGCTTAATTAGTTTACATTTTTAAGGGTATAAAAGTAAGGCAAATTTATAGTGTACCTTTATTAAAGAAACTAAGCTTGTTAGATCTGAAATCATCTGAATTCCAATATAAATCTGGGAATTTTCTAGTCTTAAGGCTTGAAAGCTGGATATTAGATGGTTTGATACCCTTAAAGGAGCTTTTAGATGGTATATGAAGTATGTGGAGTTTAGCTGGTGTTTGGCTTTCTCTTTAAGAGGTGCTTTGACCTTTTTTACCTCACCTTAGGGGTTTATTTTATCAAGGTTAATATATTTAAGCTTAAGGTGGAAGAAATTTGAATGGCTTAAGTATAAAGCTGAGGCTTTATGCTTTAGCTGAAGAGAAGTAGATGAAGATAGAGTCATTCTGGAGATTTGCTGATGCTCATACTCCTTAAAAGGTTTAGCTTATAGCTCCATTAGCTGATTTACTATTATATAAGAATGATGTGTTTAAGAAGGGCTAAAAGAGAAGACTCTTGAATTATCCTTCTTTTATTTACTCCTAAGATGTTTAGAATATAAACTCGAACTTAGCTTTAAGCTTTGTTGTATTGTAGCTTGTAAAAATTCTAGCTTTATAATATTTTTGTTTTTATATCTAGCAATGAAAGCTACTGCCTGGGATATTTTTCCAGATATTACCCCAGTCTCTTTATACCTCTATTAAACCTTTAAGATGATCGTATAAGCTTCCTTACTCTTCCATTAAAATCGATATTTTGATATGAGAGTTACTCCAGTTTTTCCAATGCAACTCCTACTTTTTGTTCCTTTTACTAACTTAGTATTCTTGATCTCCTTACTAAATCTTCATACCATTAAGCATCAAATCTAAGCATCTTGCATTCCTTTTTCTTTACCTCTTTAACCATTTTCTTGCCTAGTTTTTTAGCCTAGGATTATGAGTTTAGTCCAAAGAGTCCTATTGGGATCTATTTCCCTCTCCTTTCCTTATCTCCCCTAACTCTACTTTATTGTCTTGCTAGTCCTGAAAAAAGTTAGCTAAGAAGAAAGACAAGAAATAACAATTTAAGGAGCTTTTAGCAAAGCCTGGTAAGCCTTTTTTAAAGTGAGTGCATAGTGTTTGGTGTTTAATACCTGGATTTGGAACGAAACGGTATGACATAAAATAAAGTTCCTGATATCAAGTCTCATTCTTGCTGCTTTCCTCATAGGATGGTTTAGGCCAAGCCTACTAAAAGTTTAAACTGAAGCCATAATTATTCACTTCAATTCACTTAAGCTAACAGGTTAGCTCTTACTACCTGCTATTTAGGTTGCTCTTACATACTAATAATAGATACTTAAACCAATTTTAAAACCTTGAAGATAAATAGACTTATAGAAATAAGGATAATCAATAATTAAAGTTCAAATATAGATTTCATTTTCACTATTGGCTATTTTTCAAAGTTGATTCTTCCATTATAGTCTTCTACATCCATAGATTTAAATTAAAGTATATTTTTTTTTCTTCATCTTGAGGGTTCTAAACTTCCTTTTTAGAATGAGGATTTTTAGGTGAAGAACTAGAGTAAGAAGGAATGATTACTTCTTCTTAATTTTGCATACAGGTTTATGCGTCTTCAGACTGATTTAAAATTTCCTGTTTAATTTCCGGGTTTTCCTTTTCAATGGTCTGTCCCTCTATCTGCTTTATCCTTTATCTGTCCATCATTATTGATATGAATACTATCCAAATATTGACCTTTAATTTTCTGATGCAAATAAGATTCATTAGCATCACGTTGGGTAGTAATTTATGTTTGCTATAGTGTGTCTTTATTCAAGTAGGAAGTGTTATCTTCAACCATAACATCGATCTAGAAGTTACTTATCAGGTTAGCTATTTCACTCTTTTTCTCCTTCTAACCCTCATTCATCTACTTACCATCTTAAGATGGATGCACTGCTTATGACACTTAGGATTTGCTTTATTCACTTGTAGATCTAAACATCTTATTGGAGCATAATATCATAATCAAAAAGACCAGAATTGGATCAAATAGGAGATAGTAGAAAAAGTAGCTGATAAAGAGACAAGATATTCAAGGAAGAGTTTCTGCTGTGTTAAAGCAGCGCAAACGCAAGAAATTGCAATTAAGCATGAAACGCAGTAGATGAAAATAAGGACTTACTAGATTTTCTAACACTAGATTAGGATCTTTATGCATATCTACTTTCATACAGACATTCCTAAACCTACTAAAACCGCAACTCCAAAATCTTAACCTTTAAATTATCCTAATCTTGCCTATTAAGTAGCAGTTATATGATTTATAAGTAAGCATCAGATGGTAATAGTAAAGTCTATATACAAAAATGAAGTTTTTCTTAGAGTTTGGGATTGAACCCTTACTCAAGGGCTTATTATGGAAACATAAGATGCTCATTGGGACAGTTTTGGTAGATTTATAGAACTAAAATCTAAAGCTTGATCTAAATTTTCTTTTGTCTTTTGACACTACAATCAGAATTATAAGCATCTAAGTTGAAAAAATATGAAACATAAGATTACTAATAAGTAAGCAGGAATTGGAGGGTTATAGCTTGATTAATTTTCATACTTTCTTTTTTCATCTAAATCAAGGTCTAAGTTTGATTCTTCTTCATTTTACATTTCTTCACTTTCTTCTTCCTAAGCTTATTCCTCTTAATCTTGCTCTTCTCCACTCTCTTCCTCCTATTGTTCCTCTTGCTCCTCATTTTCTTATTTTTCTACCTCTTATACAATTGAAGCGAGTCTAATAAGTCCTGACTAGCTACATTTACACCTGTAATAGTTAGTTAGTTGGGCTTTTTCAATAGAGCATGAAGTTCCATTATCTCACTTATATTCGTTGATATCTCACATTTGGCATACTACGTTTGAAGATGTCTAAGTTTGGGTATAGTTCAGAACATACTCAACTTAGATGTTCACTTTCTTCAGACTATCCTTCTTGATATAGAATCCTTCTTACGTCTTTTCAGATATTTAGTATACTTCAAGACTTAAATAATTGATATAGCTCAAATCATCCATCTCACATGGATTGTTTCTTCAAATAGTAAAGATTACAACAAAGCTTCCTTAGAGATCATTAGAGTAGCTTAGTACTTAGGCAGAGAAATTCCAATACTATCATTACTTCTCCTTTAGAGTTTCAACAGTTTAGATCATAAAAAAGAAAAGACTCTAGTCTCATAGCTCTATTTCTTAAGTAGGGATTTCCTTCTCCTTTGTATAGGATAGAAGAATTACTTGCAAGATTTATCAAATTTAGACTTTAGAAGTTTGATAGGTTAAAGTATGATCGTTTGTATAGTTAAAGGTACTTCTTCTAGTTATTAGACTAGCTTATACTTCTTGTTCGATGTTAAGCTTTATATAGTAGAACTGTTTAATGATCTGCATAAGCTAAGACATCTAATTTTAGGATATCTGGTACTTTGTTTACTAGTTAAGACATTGGTAGATGCTGTCTATATAGTTCTGCAGGTTTTCAGATGTTACGTTTAGTCTTACTTCATAGTAGCTTGAAACTGGTATTGTTATCTATTCTTGGTTCTCTATTTTTTAGGATAGATATCATAAGAACTGTTTCATATCTAGAGGAGAAAGATTAGGAGCACTGGTACTTATTTGAATAGCTAAGTCATGCATAAAATTCTAAGAAATATAGAGTTTTGGAAAAGAGATCATCATTCTTTAGTTCTTTTAAAAAAATAGATTGAAGATGATTAACGCATCCTTTATAGGTATTCAGAAAATATAATAATTTATTCTCTGAAGAAGGATACAAATTTAGCTTTAATTTTATCAGCTACTTAGTCTTTAACAATTAATCCTAGTATTGAGGTCAAGCCAATCTAAAATCTTGTCGATGAAACTAAGACTCCTATTTAAATAAAATAAGTAAATAGAAAATTAAATGAAAGGAAGAAGTAAAAATATAAAATAAATTTGAATCTTAGTTGAAACAAATCTTCAAGTTATACTCCCTTATAGCAATAATAACAACATATAATCATCATGTAATAAAGCTATAATTCAATAATATCATATCTAGGGATATTATAACTCATTTCAATCTTAAATAATAGCTAAGACAAGAGATTAAGAAAGAAAGTTTAATCTAATTCAAAACTTAATAATAAAGAAATAGAATAGCAACTTAATTATTTACTAATTTAATATATAAACATTTGAAAAAGGTTTAGAACTATTAGAGAAACAAATTTCAAAGAATAATTCCAATATATAATATAAAATTTAATACTACCTATATTTAAAACTGTGGAAATATAAGAGCTATAGTAGTTTAATTAAGTCAGCATGCTTAAGTTCGATTCACTACTAGATTTAATATAATTTAATTCAAGAAATCATTATTTATTTTTTATATAAAATTGGCTAAATCATAGAATTGGGTATGATACAGAGGTTGCAACTCCGCATTGTCCACCTGAGGAACTTGAGTCGGTTTTCTTCCATCTAATGTATCTATTCTCGCCTCATCATGTATTCCATGAATTCTTGATTGTCCAATAGTCCTGTCCATTTTCAATTCCACAACCGATAAGTGTTACATTATGATCAAGTTAAGTTGAGCAATATACATCATAAATGCCACCAGAGCAGTAAGACCAACTTGAAGCATCAACTGCAACTAAGACAATATGTCAATTTACTGCATTTTTCAAAGCAACTTCATTAGTGTGAACATCTACAAAGTTTGCTATAATATCCTTGGCTGAGATCTATTTGTATGATCCATCTTAACCGGTGTATGAAAATCTGATTCAGTTTCTTCACTATTCTATTGCCAATATTGGAAGGCAGAGTCCATCCATCCACCATTGCATTCTTGGTTACCAAATGAACCAGAGCAGTCAATTAATTATTATTCAGAGAAGGATACAAATTGTCCAATTTTTATGAAGTAAACTCCTTCAAAACTTCCAACAGCATTGAAAGCACAGCAGCTTGGTTTTAATCTTTGACAGATGTTAAAGCTCCCTTCAATTCCCAATCAAGAGAATCAGCTACATTTTATACATATTCATATATGTAGTTTTATGCCTTGTTTAAGTATCCTTGTATCCAAAGCAAGTCTTTCTGAATTCTTCGTTAGTCAATTCAACGAAGTGGTTAACGGCTAATCTTTTGATAATATTTCTTTAGTTCTAGACTTTAATCCAGTAATAGTTGTCATGGAAAATATTGTATCTTTGCTACATTTCTTCGAAGAAATTATAAGTCTTGTTGAATTTCTTTGCGAAGGCTTGGAATTCAACCTATGATTCTTTAGCACTATCATAGAACTTCAATTTTCCCATCAAAGCTTTTCCGTTATTTGGTGTTGCAAACATCACCAAATCAACTAAGCCTTGCATACGAAAGCGAATAATGCAATAATTGTTTTAGTTAAGGTTATTTTAATTTATTAAATTAGAGATTTTTCTCTTGAATAGCCTATTTTAAAGTAAAATTAAGTATTAAAATTTAATAATCTAAGTGTTAAATTCTCTTACTGATGTCTATTTTTTAATGGTTAATACTTAAATCCTTTTAACTATTTATTTCCTTCATTCATTTATAAGTTTTTGCTTCTAGTCCATTCTTCTATGAGTTGAGAACAAGGTAAAGAGTATTATTTATTTAATAGTTAGAGTAAAATTATATAGCTTTTATATGAAAAAGAGTGATAGATTATTCTTAAATGAATAGTGTTAATAGAAATTAAAAGTTTAGGCTTAGAAATGCTTTCCAGCTTTTTATATGTAAGAAGCTATTTAAATAAGAAAATTCTTCTAATAGTCTGTTGTTGGTTATAGATCTTGTTTGTATATATCAGCATGACTATTTCTAAAGCTGCAGTTATGAAAAGTAGGTGAGTACCTTACTCTTTAAATTTATGTTTTTATATGGAGCAAGAAATGAGTGAATATCAAAATATTTAGTAAAAATATATCTATATTCAGAGTCTAGTTTATATAGTTACATCAGCTGCTTAAATTCCCTTATTTAACTAAAAATACTCTATTTTCTGAGCTTATTTAAAACGCTTAAGTATCAAAAAATTCCTTAGAATGGACTGAGATGCTCCAATGTTAGAGCATTTAAGAAGAAATATCTCAGCAATAAAAGAACTGATTATGAGTTTAGCTAAAAGTAAATAAATTTTGAAAACAGGTAGCTCAAGTAAGAAGCTTCTTAGTTTATGATTGTTAAAAGAATTAAGTCTGTTAAGAATTATGAAACAGAAGACGCTTTAGAAGTTTATGATATTTTTCCATTTATGGCCTGAGAATAGGCTTATGTTTAAAAATCTTAGCTATAGAGTAAAGACAGACGCACGTTTAGTCAAAAAAGGGGATAAATCCACCAAATCATAAAGACTAATAAGCGTAATAGCATTTAAAGACTTATTTTTTTATAAAAGAAAAATTAAATTTCAAGAGAGAAAGAGACTGAAGAAAAAGTGACCATTGAGCCTAGCTTACCTTAAACGATCATTAAGTGTAATTCTAGGCTATTTTAAGTCTTCAATAGATTTTAATAAGCAAGAATAGCCATTTTTATTAATATACTTATTTAATCCATAAATCCATTTAGTTAAATAGAGCTACTTCTAGTCTGGATTATACAAAAAGATTGATAATCTAAGCTAACTAGTAAGAGGTAAATTCTATCAACCCCGGCTATCTGGAATTAAATTCTAATTATTTTTTACATGATACTACATTATGTTACTTCCTACTTGATTACTTTACCTATTTAAATAACTTTACAAAAGTGAATATTATGAATTACACCAATTAAAATAGACTTAATTTCTCTATAGTTAGTGTATAAGGTTTTAGAATTTAAACTAAAGTATTAATAACTTGTTTATTTCATGCTATAAGATTTTTAAAGACTTGCAGCATATCTTATTCAAAATCTGTGAGTTTACTAACTCTCTGCAGAATTATAATTATTCTCTAAAACTTGATTTTGCTAAAATCTTATATTAATATTGTTCTTTTTCTTCTAAGCTTTTTAGCCAGTCTCTAGCAATAAAATAATATAGTAAATAAAATTGGCTATTTAAACCTGCTACTTCATCAGAAAGATTTTCTCTAAGGGTAAAAGTATTCTCTACTAAAGAGATTATGCTGCTTAATTTTCTTGGAAGAGACAGTTTGTCTTCTTGATTTCCAAATCTAAGTTTTTTTTTATTTTTTAGGTGCTTAAGCAGGATAGATTACTCAGATTACTTTAAACTACTTTTTCTTAGTATAAAGACTTTTCCGTAACTAACAATTTTCAGAGTCTCACTTTAACATCATTACTTGGAGTTATTTCTATTTTTGGTTAAACAAAAAAATCAAGGAAATGTTCCACTTAAGTTCTTTGATAAGTATGCTTTAAAGTTATTCATTCAATGTTAGCACTTAATAATGGAAAAACTGTTAAAAATCTCTTAATAGATTCATTTTCTTGATTGAAGCTCTTAAGAGTTCTAAGGATATTACGA
The DNA here is from genome assembly GCA_946699065.1 of Loxodes magnus. NCBI lineage: Eukaryota > Ciliophora > Karyorelictea > Loxodida > Loxodidae > Loxodes > Loxodes magnus. Next base: position 14,599 of record CAMPDV010005823.1, on the reverse strand, counting down.
AAGCAACTAGAATAGCTTCTTTGTTAGAGTAATAATCTCCATATCTAACTTATACTTCAGTATTAAAGCTCTTAATGATTTCTTCGTTTCTTGAGCTATTTAACTAAATTACTTGCACTCTAATCTTTAGCAATTACAGCATTTTCTTTAAACTGTACTTTTAGGAAGCTTGCCTCTCTTTTTAATTTCACTATTTTGAATAGATATTTTTATATTGGAAGTAGTAAATTCGTTGCTGTCTTTCGTTAATAAAATATGAAACTGTTCCATATTTCTTTTTGTCCCTGATTTTCCATTCATCTCCTCTATTATTATATTTTTTCCTTTATCTCTCCAATTATACTTTCATACCAACTTCGCTTTCTCATTTGAACTCACTTTCAGCATCTTAAAAGCGTTGCTTCTTAACTATATCTCTTAGACAGGAAAACGAGCTTTAATTTTAAAAGATGTAGTGCTATTTGCTTGCCTAATTCTTTCATTCTTTTATTCTAGGGGGACAAAACTATCTTTTGCCAAAACTTATTTCTTAGGTATGTTTCTCAAATCTGTTAAATTTTTCTTTTTCTTTGCCTTTTTTGTGTAAGGAAAAGTCCATTATGAAGTCATAAACTTTTTTCAATCTTATGCTTCTTATTATTCCATTTCTATCTAGCTTATATTACCAACTTTTGCTTCTAATTTTCTTTATTTTTATTATTATAGTGCTTAAACTTTATTGGCTTGCTTTTTTTAATTAAATTCTTGAGGGCTACTCAAACTAGACTAGCTTTGATTGTTTCTTTCGTTAAGAGTGGAATATGAATCCTTTTTGATGGATCTCTAAATTTAACTTTGCTTATTCATATTTTGACTTAGATCCTCCAAATTTCCTATAAAAGACTGATCTGAATCTTTAAATCTTTCAGTAAAGACTGTTCCGTCAGCAGTATTTTAATAATCGCAAATTTATAGCATCTTTAAATGCTAGAAGTTTTAAATATCAGTACCCTCAAAGCTTTTCTATTCCTCTTTGCTTTTAAGCTTTTTCTAGGAGTCTTTCTCCTAGTAACTCATCCATAACGAACACGTTTACCCTTATTTACCCAAGAAAAGCTTCTTTTTCTTACCCTCTAACTCCAAATTCTCCTAATTTCATCTTATAGATATGCGTTGTTGACATTAATCTGTATCTTTCTTCCTCATTTTTAATTATAAAATACCTACAATTTAAATTTCAGTGAAGGTTTAATTAAATTAATAACTTATTAAAAATTCCTTGCTAGCTATATGCTAAATATGAACTATAAATTAAAGGTAATTTAATTATTAAACGTTTACATTATATGAAAGTATGCTGGTAACTTTCATGATAGAGAGTGATGCCATTTAGCTTATAAATAGCTAAGTGAATATTACTAGTATCTAAGCATTACTGTAAAGAGGATATAGAAGGTAAATAGTATTTTGAGTTAATTCATTAGCCTGAATAATAAACAACAGATATAAAAAATGATATTTTACTTTCAATGAGTATTAAAAGAATGATTAAGAGAGAGATAAAGAAATATCATAATTAGTCAAATTTTAACGACCAGCAGCTCTAAGAAATAGAAAAGTTGATACACTAGTAAGGATAAAAAATATATTAGTTAAATTTCGAGTAAGGGAAAGAATATTTAGATAAATAAGCTGAGCATTATATGAATAGAGTATAAGTGAGGCATATTACCAAATAAGAGATATTGATAATGCTTAGTGTTTGAAATGCTTATTAAGAGATTTTAATTAATTTTTTATTTTTAAGTATTAATTTCAAGCTAGTTATATGCTTAAGTGACACAAACATTTTAGAAATTAATTAAAAAAAGTATTGAAACAGAGTAATTTTAGTAAATTATATCAAAATCTTCATTGTGAACCCATAAAAATATTGGTAAAGATAACTCGTATTGTTTATGAAAAGCATGATGATTTGAATACTCTCTATTAGCAAGAAACTTTTATCTTGCTATTATTGTAAATAACTTATCGCCAAATTATCTTATCAAATATATAAAAATAAGCAAAATCTTAATATGAATCATATTCTACTAAATACAAATTTGTTGTCTAAAGTTATTCTTATATTTCTTTTGCTAATTTCCTAAGTAGAAATGCAAACTTTAATTAATTTCAATAAATGATAATTAAGCCCCTTTTACATATCTTATAAGCATCAAATGTATTTCACCTGATTTTTATACTTTAAAGCTATTTTTCTAGCAAGATTGGTTATAATTATTCTTAATAGTATGAATATTAGCTAGATAATATACTAAGTAGATATCTATTTATTACAAGAGAATATTTTATTAAGCTTAATATAAAAAATAGAGTATCTTTGTTCTTAAATCTTTAGATTAAATATTAGTTCTAGTTACTATCATTTTCTTTATATTCAGGTTTAGATTATGATAGAGACATGTATGGTTAGCTTAGGTTTAGTATATTATGGTATTTTATTTAAATTTATTGATATTAATATAACTATGATTAACTTACTAGCTAGCAGGATCTAAAGAAGATCTCACTAATTATATGTGAAGGTTAATTTCTATTGTAAGTTTACTTAGAAGATACTTCAAATATAATACTTCACATAGCAATTCTTTTAGCAATATAGATATCAAGATCTCATATGAAATGTGAGATGACTTGGTGAAATATAAAAATACCACTGACAAGCTGAGACTAAAATAAGTTCTTAACTTATTTTTTCCAGAAACTTAAAAAAGATTTTAAATTTCTTTGTTTGTGATAAGTCTAACAAGATAAACTATTTATCCATTTAATTAATAATTTAGTCTTCATAAGATAAGATATTATCAAGCTATATTAAAATGATAAGTATAACTTATCCTTAAGTTTATGCTATTTATTAAAAGATTAATTATTGCCATGCCAGTTTCTATTATTTTACTCTTGTCAATAGCTATACTTCCAGAACCGTCATATCAACTTGAATTTTACTTGGGTACTTCTTACTATTTGCTGTTAATCTTGCTTCTTATATTAGTTGTTTTTTGAAATAGGTAAATGATGATAGTAGAACTTAGATATTTGTGTATATATTTCTAACTAAAATAGTAATTTAATGATATCTAATAATAGTAGCTTATACTACTAGATACTTATATAAATATCATTGTTTAAAGAATCTTTTTTAATTATTAGCTATATATCATTATTTTATTTTCCTATGTCAGTCAGATAATTTATCTGCTTTTTCGATACCTTCAATATAGGAATTACTAGACCTAATACTCTGCTATTATCAGGTTTATTTTAATTGCTTTTAGTAGTAAATCAGAGTCAGTCCTTTAGTCTATTCCTGATAAATGTTAAAATAATGATGTTGGTCTTAAAGACTCAAGCTAATTAGAGTAAAATCATAGATATGCTAAATATTAATTTTCTTACCTTAAAGGTTAAACTTTTTAGTGGCTCTAGAGTCTAGAAATTCAAGAAACTTAGTTTAAAATCTCAGACTCTGAAACTAAATTTAAGATTCCTAGAAATATGAAAAATATTGCTAAGAAAGTTAAATTTTTTTGATTAGAAGTGTAGATCATAGTTTATAACTGAAAAATAAAGATAAAGGAATAGAATCAAAATTATTAAGATCAGGATCTCTTATACTAGCAAGTCATAAGTAATAAAAGCATTAAATGGTAATATATAAGAACTAGGGAAAAGGTTTATTAGATTCATTTATATAGAATTAGAAGCTTAAAATTAAGAATCTAAAAGGAAGCAAATTTAAGTTATATCAAGTCTAAAATTAACTTTAAAAATAGCTTCTATCAACAGTAGATACAAATTTTACTTCAATAGGTATTAAATAAATAATTTAATCCTTATCTTAAGCAATCATAAAGTGTAGCTATAATAAGGGAATTAGAGTAAATAAAAAAACTAAAATATTAAAAATGAGAAATATAAGCTTGATATGTATAACTATATTTTATAATAAATACTTCCTAGTTAATCTGACAAAAGGAATAAATGTATTATAAAATATTCCTTGATATTTCTTTTTAAATTGATATTTAAAACTATATTAATTGAGGTTCTAGAGTTAATTTACAAAGTGCAGGATAAATCTAGTTTAAATATAATAAAGGGTCTATATGTGTATTATCTAGATTCTTGTAACTAAACTAATATAAAATAATCAGCAGGAATCTAAGCTATTAGTCTTGTAAAATATCTACAATCTAATTTGCATATTTTGGTTAAGAATAACTTACTATAAAGTATATAAAAAGGTTAAGTTACCATTTGCTTATTTTATTATAAAAAGGGTAATAAATATAGCTATTAAGCTTTGCTTTATATAAAAAGGCTAAGTTTATAAGAACATCAAGTTGCAGTATTTAAATTATAAAAATCATATTTAAAATATTAGAGAAGATGTGTTTGCTTTTAGTCTAATAGATATATAATAATAATAAATGAAATAGAGCTTTAGTTATTAACTTTAGAATAAGTAGTTTAGTTAAGTTATTAGTTTGTAAGATCTACTAAGGGAATATCTTTTAGTTAAGACAGAGAAGAAAACTATAAAAGGCTTAAGATTCTTCTATAATTAGCGCAATTTGAGTAAATAATCAAGTAAGAAAAATCCCAAATTTATATACCTTATAGAGTTTTATAATGATCAGTGAGAATCTGATTGATTCTAAAAGAAGCATGAATCTTATAAATTTATTTATCTTAAAGTGTAAAATTATTGTTCGTAATCTATTTACTCAAACAGGTATATATCTGTAATCAGCTATTTAATATTTATAGCGCTTAAAGATAGTGTTGTTAGAGATTCTGATTTAAGTTGGAAAATTAGAAGTAAGAAAACGTTATCGTGATCTTAATGATCAATATGAAATAGCTAAAGATAATTAAGATTATAAAAAATATTCTAGTACAATTAAAGGAATAAATATATTAATTAGGTTATAGATGCAATTAATATAACTTAAGATTCAGATAATTTAATTTATGCAAAAGACAAAATTTAGCTTTTTAATTAGACTCTCATAGTCATTTTAAATAATTTTTATCTTGCTAGTTGAAATAATTTGCTTGAAATTTCCTTAAAGCACTTCTTTTTGGAATTAGGAAAGTTTTGCTTGTATTTTAAAAGAATACAGTTAAGAGTTAAATGATAGCAATCAAGATATTTTATCAATTCATAAATTTTTGTAAAAATCCTACATTGCAGCTGGCACCTAATCCATCAAGATAAGACTGAAAAAGGCTGAGTATAAAGCAAGATAATGCAATCAAGTTCATTCATACCTTTGAAAATAAACTCAATTGAAACTTCCTTGGCCTCTAATCTCCATTAGGCCTGTTATTAATTCAGTTTTTCTAATACACCAAGCAATTTTAATTCCCCTTCTAATTTTAAAACTTAAATATTTTCTAAGAAAACTTAAATAGAAAAATAAAGCTATGCAAGACCTAAATTTATAAAATAAAGCCACCAAAAGATTTTTATATACAAGCTCAAGTAAAAATAATTTGAGCCTACTTAACCCTTATTTAATTAACATTTTACCATCTAGAAATTAATTTAAAGCTATTAAGCATTTATTAAGTATGCTACTCATTTAATCTTATAAGTATATCTGTCACTTTATTATTAGTAAACTTTAGAATTACTTAGATATAGTTGTTCTAGTAAAATATGCTAGTTAAAAAAGTATAATGAATTAAATTTTTTATCATAATTAGTCAGGTAAAATATATAAGAGAATATATAAAATGACTTATTGACGAACTTAAAAAGACATAAATTAAGAAATATAATAATAGAGTTTTAAAGATAAAATAGCATTAATATTCATAACTTTAAACTAAAGATTTATATTAAATCTAATCTGCTATTTAAAAATTAAGTTTAATAAGCTAGAAAATAAATGCTTAGCTTTATTTTTAAATGTAACTTTAAATTATTTTAAATTAAATAGTAGCTAGAGCAAATTTATTTATAGGCATCAGTTCTCAAATTCGTATAGATGGTATATTGACTATTTATTTCCCTAAAAATAAAAAAATGAATTTCCTTCTATTTCTAGATCATGCGTAAATTGACTTATCTGAACTTGTTAAGAAGAGGCAGGAAAAATAGCAAATTTAGGATTTTATAGATGTAAATATTAAATAGAAAGAAAATATTACTATAAGAGCTGACATGAATAAAATGCTTAAGTTGATAAAGATGATGATTTATTAAAATTTGACAAAAAAGAAAATAGTAATGTAAGTGGAAGTATTTAAATATTAGGGTTATTGATCTATCTTTTATAGGGATAAAATATAAGGTATTTTAACCTCTAAAGTTTACTATTTTTATTAGTGTAATGATTTATTAAGATTGTATTTAATAAATTGCTAGCTTTATGCTATAGAATAATTTTAATAACATTTTATAATATACTCTTACCTTAAAATAAATAAATGTTCTATCTCATTTATTAATGAACTAATGAAGCATTTCTAATAAACATATATTTAAAAGCTTGGATATCAGTATATAGATATTATATTTCTATAAATTATAAAATTAATAAAGCTGAACATATCTAAAAGGAAAACTAACACTTCTAGTCAAAATATAAATATCAACTGCTATCTTTTATTTCAACAAAATGAGATATAAAGTATATTGATGCTACTTTTAAGAGATGAATATATAAAGTTGATATTTTTTATAATATAATCATTTTGATATTCAAATAAGTTAGATTAATTTCGAGAATATTTATATATAATGCACTAATAATATAATAAATTCTGTATAATATACTTGGATAAGCTTTAATTATTTAAGTGAATTTCATATCCCATTAAATAAATAATTGATAAGACTCTATCATCTTTAAAAAATTTATATTCTGATCATTTTAAAGCAAGCCGCTATAAATTTCGGCATTTAGGTCATAAATATGTTTTAATTAAAAATTTGAACGGAAAGATATTTTCCAGAGTTCAACTTTATTTTTTTACATATCATTTTAATTATCATCAACTACATAAAACAAAGAATTACGTAATATAAAATATAAATGCTAAATTATATGTCATTATTTTATGGGCCCCATTACTAAAATAGTTTAGATACAATTATTTAAGTTGATAGTTTTTAAATTTCGATACAATCAAAAGTTAACTCATCATGTGTTCCAAACTCTCTGAAATGAAATCCATTAGTTACCTGCTTAGACATATCTATTTCAACTTTGATGAAAGTTGCATCATTTGGAATTATTTCTTTTGGTATAATTGTTGCAAAATACCTTGAATATATTTTTCCATTATGATGTCTCGCAATTGGATTATCATATCCATCGTAAAAACCATCCACTTCAACGTCGTTTACCCTCACCTGGGCACAACAATTATCATTCCAACTGTTATTATGGCTCACCCAATAAAGCATCTTATTATTTTTAGAAGGGATTACCGGAACATACAACACCCCAACTGTGTTTACAGCAACATATGCTAATTGATCTTAGTTCCAAAGATTATGTGCTATCACTCCACTTCCACCATTTAAGTTCAATGAGTATGCACCTGCAGGATTGTAGGCAATCTTCCAAATGTTCAATCCAAAGGCAATCCCTGATATCCAAAATCCTGAGGTAGTATTTGCTTTTGAGACCATCGCAACTTTTCCATTTCTTTTGACTGGGATTGGCATCCATAAATGAGTGGCATATCCTCCATCTGCTGATGTTCCTTTTGGGGATATTCCATTTAAATGTCTATTCCCAGCGTAAAACCTACCGATTTTTTCTTTAACTCCATCTAAAAAGTAAATTGAGACATCAGTAAATCTGTCATTCAACACTCTGATCCAAAGCAAGTCAAATCCCTCAGGTATACTCACCTCAGCTCCATTACCATCACTCTCATTTCCCCCAAAATTAATTATAGTAGTATAGTTCCATTTATTTTTGGTCCCATAAGAAGTTGCGTCATATGCCCCTCCTCCAATTCTTCTCAATACAGACTCATCCCCTGCTGTAAAAACGTCCTGGTAAATTTTACAATTTTTCCTGCAAAACATATTCTGACTATAAAATGTAAAATATTTCTCAATTTTCTGAACTTTGCGTTATAAATTTAAAAATTTCATGCCTAATTCTTCAATGACAATATTAGGCTTTACTGTTTCTTTTGATAGAGTTGCATTGAAATGCAATGTAATATATTCATTCAGTGTCCAGCTTATTGCCAATGTAATGCTTTCTTCGTTTTCGACAAGGTTAAAGCTTGTTTGATTAATATTTAGACTAAGAAAGTCATACACTGTGCTCAGTTCTTTTATGGCCATCCAACTTGGATCTTTATCCAACAAAAAAGTTTTGTCAAACTTCTTTTCGAATGTAATTGTAAAAAGTTTGACCAGACGAACCGTAAATTCTTCACCCTTTAAAATACAATGATAATGGTAAGTTCTCCCATTTGTGTTAATTTCTGTTTCTCTTCTCAGTTCAGGTTCCATATTTATTTGCATATTTTAATGTTATTTTATAATAAATTATTTTATATTATGATCAAGATTGATTAGATTGGTTATATTTATGGTAATAGTTAATTTTATTTAGTTATTATGTTGAATTTCAAAATTATTTTTTACTTTTATGCTACCAATAAGTTCTTCTTCTGCCATCAACTTTTTGCTTGTTTCAAAATCTTTGGTTCCCAGAAACATCTCTTAACACCAATTTACCTTCACACAGATTTAGGAGATCATGTGCCTTTGACTTTGTCACTTGAGGTATTTTCGAATCACTCTTCCAAAGATGGAATTACATCAAGTTCTCTATATACGGTCAGCTGCTCTGACATATATAGTCTGAATCCTCATCTTTCTTTTGCTTTACACTCTTCTTCGAACCTTCTCTCTTTCTCATCTTCTTCAATTCTGCTTAGTTTCACATCTTTTTAAAGTAATCTAACTTTCTTGTTTTTTTGGAATTCTTTCTCGGATAAAATATCAAGAGGGTAACAACAGGCTCTTTTTTAACAATCAGCTTAATATTAAACTTTTTTTTATCTTCTTCATCAAATTCTACTAAATCTATAAATTTGTAATGAGCCTTACTCAGAAATTGATTTATGTAATTAGGAATTATACATTTGCTCTAACAAGATTTAATTAGATTTTCATGGCATTATAAGGTTTGCAAACAATGCAGTAAAGCCTGTTAAATAGCATTCTAAGCTTTCAAACGGTCTTATGATGTTATTCGGGTCGTGTTTTTCCGGAAAAGATAGAATGTTACAAAAGTCGTTGGATGATTCTCAATTTCTTTTAATTATCCCTGTATTAAAAGGCATTATATAATTTTGGGAAAAATTCGTGTAAAACCAAAATTAAACAGGATTTTAATTATGCCTCGTACAAATGAGATATATACAGCTAATGCAAAGAAAGTTGATAAATTCTCTCTTATTTCATTTGTTGGCATTTGGTTAGGCTAATATTTCCAAAATAAAAGCCTCAGCTAAACTGTGCTGCAAGTATTCCACTAATATTTCCCCTCATTTAAAGAAAGGCAATGAAAAGATTACGCATGCCAGGAATTAATAGAATCTTATGAGTGTAAGCAGCCTGAGACGAGCTTGTAAGATAATATTCCTCTTAAGTTCTTGTCAAAAATTGATATAAAACGTTTTTGACATCCGCAAATTATAACTTTTCTAAAAATAGAGTATCTTAGTATTAAAAACCTATTCATCAGCTCAATTCCCGGATTTTTGAGAAGATGATTTTTCAATGATAATTACTTAAATGCTTAGATCCAGGGCGCATGATGCTTAAGCAATGAGTCTAGCTTTTCTCTTGTGGTTATGATTAAGTTATATTTTGCAAGATAGGGTTCAGTTATCTCAATACAACCAATAAAAAGAGCAAATTTGGCAAAATATTCAAATTTTATCTTAAATTCCTTGTAATTAGATGCAAATGCCTCTAATGGGACAATACAAAGCTTCTTTCCTTTTCCTTAAATCAGAGATGTAAGTGATTTAATTTCTGTGGCCAATTTTTTTTTGGATGCAGTTGGTGTTTACACAAGGAGATGCTTTTTTTTCGATAATTCTGCTTTTATTGCCTCCATTTGTGTTTGCCTTAGCTTCTGAATTTTTTCTTTTTCATGTACTTCATTAAGTTTTTTTGGAATCATTTTCTTAATCTACTCATGCTTCATAAGCAGAAAGATATATTGGATATTATAAACTAATTTTTAGGGATGATTCACTGTTTCTTGTAGCCTATCTATTGTAAAGTCAGCAATTATCTTGAGATTAACAACATCTTCTTCATTGTATTTAAAGAGAAGCTTTACATAATACTCATCTTCCTGTTGATCTATAAGCCCACATGATCACCGCCATAAAAATTTTATTATCTTTTTTCATTGCATTCCTAGTTACTTTCAATCACTTTAAGGCCGCTTAATTACCCTACTCTCCTACTTGTTGCCTTTACAACAAAGAGTGGGATTTAGGCAGTATATCAGGATCTTTCTTTTTTAGGAAAGGTATTCCAATAGATTCTCCATTAAAGGTAATAATAAGGCTATATTTGCTCAATTCCTGATTTAATGCAAAAAGATTGAGATTAATGCATTTAACATTGTTTTTGTATCAATCCCATCAAGCAAACCAATGTCAGTAAGCTCATCATACTTAAGAACGTCTGTTGCTTCTGTGCCAAGGAAATCAACCCTATTCCTATAGAATTCATTCAATCTCCATGTTTTAATCCATATGAAGCTTGTCAGCAAGTTAGTCTGAGTTTAGAATATTGAGATTTTTTTGCTTCCAAAAACTTTCTGTCATATTAACTTTTACGGGTATTTGACAATCCCTTTACCTTATCTCTTGCAATAAAATCATCTCAGTTTGATATGCGGACACAGTATTTATCCATTTCTAGAAAAAATAACTGTCTATTATTATGGTAAACTGTCTAAGTGACAATGAACAGATCATTTTGGGCGAAGCCTTAGTACATCGAGGTTGCCTGGATGCTAGAATATCCTAGTAAGAATTGAGTTGAACTAGCATCATAGCCATTCTTAGTAAGATAAGCTGCGAAGGTATGCTTTAAGGTATGATGATGTACATACTTTTCAATAACAGCACTTAAGACAGCCGCTCGATAAATTTTCTGCACATTCCAAACATAAGATGCCCATTTCTTCTCGAGAAAAAGCAATGAGCTATTACTATTCCTCTTATACTCCTTTATTTTATCCTTAAGGCTGTCTGCAATGGCAAACAATATTCTTGCTATATTTGCCTTTACATTCTCATCTAAATCCTTTCTTGAGGTCAAGATTAACCATTTTTAACTAGATAATCTTATTTACTTTAAATCCTGCTGAATAGATAAGTTTCACAATAAGTTTGTGCTTTGGATTATCAATAGTATTAAGCAAGGCCTTTATTAAAAAATTAGGTAGCATTTTTGGTATTTCTAATAACATATCCTGAGCAAGAGACTTTTATGCAATTTCTTGATATTGAAAGTTTAAGGCTGCTCATATGCACATTTAGTGTATTTCCCGGGAAATTTCTGCCAACTAATCAAGAAAATCCTTTATAGCTATCATATAAATTTCAATAGGATCCTTTGGATATTGTATAAATAATCTTTGTATACAATTAAGATAGGTTATGATTGCTCGGATACTTAATCCTCTTCTGAGCGTCTACTTTCATATTAATTAAAAAATATCCATTTTACTGTTATCCAAACAAAACTAGTTTAAGTATCTCACGTATTCATCTATTATAGTTACTAGGAATAGAAAACTTTTAGTTTAATCGGATTCATAAGCGAAATTATATTTTGTTCAAGTAGCGCAATTTTAATATTCTTAGGAAATGAAGGTATCTCTGTACCTGTTTAAATTAGCTTATTAATTGTGGGAATGGTACTGATGGAAACATCAAAACTTAGATTGCTTGAATAAAAGGTCTCCTACGTTGTTACTTTCTCAGGAAACTTCGCTTTCTTCAAATCTTTCCCTTTTTATTAGTTCCAGTACTCAAAAACTATCGCTTTTGGTCCGAATTCGCGAGGGAGAGGGGCATAACATCGTTATATTCAATATTACTCTGAATTTTTCTCTATTGCGTGCTATAATAATAGAAAATTTCTCGATAACTGGCGGCTGACTTATTTTCGAGGGAAAATATCAAAAATTTTATTCCACTTACCACAACCCTCTATTTCGTAGGGGCATCTAGCGAATAACCAAATGAAAACTCAAAATTTAAACCAGGAGAATATCAGCCTGGCTGCATTGTATGCAAAGGACTAGGAACTTTTGATCGACCTTATCTTTCATTAGCTGAAGCTTTGGCAGAAGGAGTTTAAAAGAATTATGTTAAGATTCTTTTAACAAATGGAACTCATTATTAAGACGAACTATAATAAGGAAAAATTTCAATGGCTCCTGACAGTTTTACTAGCTACTTTTTACTCCTAAAGTAAACTATAGACTAAAAGCTTATACAAGTAATTTAAGCAATTAACTATTTAAACCCTTTATTGCTTTCAGTATCCAAAAAACTAAATTTCAGACTTAGTTAAATGTACTTTTGATCCTAAAGAAAGAACTAAAATTCTTTTCATGTGAACAGATATTCAATTTTTTTTCTTTTAAAGCCACTTAAAATTTGAGAACGTAATATTAAAAATTCACACATTTGCATTAAATATGAATCTCCCAAATGTGTATTTCTACAAAAATGATAAGTGATCCTGTAATATATATGCAGGAACTTCCTTTTCGAGAGATGATCCTTTTTCTTTACTTGATAAATATGGTTATTCATGAAGTTTAGCAACAGATATTTTAAATAACCTTATTTTTTTGGAAATGAATGTCTGAAAAATACATAATCTCTGATAATGATCATTCAAGGAAAATTGAGTTTAAATAATGTTTGGCTTCATCCATTTTCTAAGTATCATTGTAATTACATTGAATGATAATCTTGTAATTTAGAATTTAATGACACAAATTTTTAGTTTCTTGATTCATGAATGTATTCGTTAGCATGTATTGAGTATTAGAGCACGAATAATTTGATTGTGGAAGTCTAAAATTTAATAGAGGGAGTGAAATAAATGATTTCCATAATTTGGATTAAAAAAGTGGAGATTAAAACTATGCAGGAATTGTGCTTCCTGGGTTTTTAAAATCTAACTAGACTCAACTAATCTAAATAAACGAAGTTACCTTCACTAAAGCTTAATTTGATCATACTTATAAAACTATTTATACAGTGAAATTGAAGCTATCCTTTTGATTCAGAACTGTAAGTTATTTAGCAGGAGATTTGAATGACTGTTATTAAGATATTTAAAACTAAGATACTTGGTATGAGAGTAATTTGAATGGCACCTAATAAAGAGCAGCAATAGAAGGCTAAAAGGGTTAGTAAAATGGCTAGTTTAGCTATAACTTAGTTACATCAATAATTTGAGTAGTTAAATATAAGTGATACTGAGCAGCAATATATTGAGCCATAATTAGAGGTTTTTCTGTGGCTTGTGTCTATAAGATGACAATTTTGGAATAGTTGAAGATGTAATATTTGAGTAAATAAGAATGGTAGAAGATATTAAGATGACTAATTGTAGCTTTTGCTATAACTAAATCTGAATGAATAACTGATTGACTCAAAATTGAGTTGAAACAGATTTTGGCTATATTAGTTGTTGAATTATAGTTAACTCTGCATATCCATTTTAATATATTTTCTGATAACTATAATGAAAGAGGTGGAGGAATGATAGTAAACTGAGTATAGGAATGCATAAGGAATGATAAGGCGCAAGAATTGTAATTTATAGCCTTGAATGGAAATTAAGTTCTGGTAATAAGTGCTGATAACTAATTGCACATTTTCCTAAACTAGCAGTTTAAATAATAAAAACTAGCTATCTAATAATTAGATAAACTAGAATGCTTAATGTAAATGGAAAAACTTAAACTGCCTCCTTTAAAATTGAGAACACTTTTTTAATGGAAAATATAGGTTGAATGGCAGCTGCAGATTTGAAACTAGCCAGGATGCATAATATAGTAAATTTGTAAATAATAAACAGTAAATTTTAGGGAAGCAGCGGAAAATAAATTTGTAGTTTCTAAATTTTGGATAGAATGTTATTAAGGATTGATAGCAAAATTAGAAATTCTGAATTTTCTAACTAAACCTCTACAAAATATTTGATTGCTTTGTAAAATTGGAATTATTTATAGTTCATATTAGTAAAGTTTAAGTACAATACTCTAATAAACCAAAATTCCAGCTTTATTAATGGGATAAAACTCTCTGAATTAAGTTTGAGAAATATACTTAAAGTAGTGTGAATTCAGCTATAACATAGATACAGGCAATCATCTTAATTTTGCATACTTAATCTAGACAAAGTGGGATGGAGGATATCCAATAATAATAAGAAAGGAAAACTGTACTTTCTTCAAGAATATTGGTTTGATTTTTGGTTTCCAAGATGTGAATTATGATGATAGAGACT